>JASDQU010819063.1:19930-35380 GCA_032191745.1 Picea mariana | reverse complement strand
TTTATTTATGTTGGCTTTAGGCCATTAGTTGTAATTATACCTCCTAGTCTCCTATATATACCAAGGAGACATTTTCATTTTGAATCATCTTGTACTTGAACATTTAAGTGGGGTAAAAGGAGGTTGCCCCCTCAAAAGGGCTTATTATCTGAAATTATCTCTTTTTCAAGGCGTTGAGTACTTTTCCTGAGGTTTTTCTATGCTATATTGATGTTTGGTTCTTAACACTTCTACTTTCTTTCTCAATTTTGAGTCTTGAGCAAAAAGTTATGACCATTTAATCCTGCACATCCTTTACTAGGTGTAATTATTTTTATCTATGTCCATGCATCTTTGCACCTGCTCCTTTAGATTTTTTATAGGAGCTCAAATGGGTTTCTTCATGACCATAATTTGGACAACCTGAGAAATTTTCATCTTCGTATGAGCTCCATGATGCTATATATTGTTGAAGTTTAAGGCTAATTTATATTTTTAGCCATGATTTCTACAAGTGCCTTCTACATCCTCCTGTGCAATTTTAGGTACCTAAAATATTAATTTAATTCCATGGATATATTCTATGGCACAATATATTTCCATAGACTTCTCTTGTTCCCCAAACCAATTGCGTAGCAGGAAGTTATGGCCTTTGGAGTAAACTGGTACATAAAATTTTACCTGGCATTGTTTAACCTGTACTCTCTCATACAAGCTTTGTTTGACAAACAATTTAGCTCATTAGAAATCTCTCTTTGAGCTCTTTTATTTAAGATATAGAGACTCTTTGTGGTACATACAACACTTACAGTCTCAAAAATTAGAAGTCCTAAAAACACTGTTGAGGCCTTCAAAAATAGCTTGCAAGTTAATGACCTAAAAACACCACAATTTTCCTGGTAATTTCAATATTTTTTGATAATTTCAGCCACCCTATGATAAATGGGATGTTGACATGGTTCCACCAGTCCACCTGGAACCTTGAGAAGACACCATGTGATCCCCTATGACCACTTGGACTTGCCTCATTAGCCTCTGCTACTTCTTCCTTCTCCTTGATCTATCTTTCCTTCACCTCCTGGTGTGCATTACCTTACTTTTTGGACCCCACAACCCTAGCTTCCTATGTATCATATGTTTATTGAATTGCATGGATGGGCATGGCCCATCCCATTCACATTCTCCCTGATGCACAGAGTTGCATTCCCGTCTGATCAGACGATGGAGTTTTGGCGTCGATCAATGGTCATGATCAAGATCAACAGTCATAATTTTATTGTGCTCCCCCTAGACCTACTGACTGTTAAAAAAAGGGGGGGGGGAGTCCACAATAGAATACCATTAGTTTCCTCCCCTATGATGTGGTGGCCCCACTTTCATTGCAACCCCCTCTAGTGGTTTCCAAAACCACCAAGTGACCCCCCCTCGAATCAAGGCTCCGTAGGTCTTGGACTCATGGTTTCGCAGGTATGAAGGTGCTCACCATTGTGGCTCTACATCACCCGCCACCTACCATCTGCCACTCCTACTACCATTTCCACCATGTACCTTTCACCAAGGATCATAAATATCATCAACAGGTCACCCCTGAGCTAGGGCTAGAAACTCCTCGAGGGAAGGATTCCTAAGCCAAACTAAGGTCCAACAATAATAGAAATCCTCAGACTACGGTGCCAACTCCAAAAACCATATTGTAGCCTCTCATCCCCACAACCCATCCCACCCCAGAAATTGTGTACCTTCTCTTTTCAATAGTCCTTTGGTTGCCCCACTTCCCTTTTGGGGCTTCAACAACAGGCTAGACATAAAGTATCAGAGCTCCAATAGTTCTCTCACCTGGAGAGAATGCTCACGAGCCTCATAACTCACTTCTTTAGAATGCACACATGCCTGGAAACTTGCTTCTTCAGCTCATATTACTAGTTTTACTGGTTACAATAAGCTCCCAAATATTTCCCAAGTACAGGTACAATTGATGGATGAAAAAATGTACATATGACAAGAGTGAGTGAGTGAATAGTGAGAGAATGATGGGAAAATACACTATTTCCCAACTTTATGTTTACATGTTCCCAACTTGACACTTGTCATGTTGGGAACTACCTTGTCCCCACTTTCCCCCACTTGGGTGATATGTTCCCCATCATTAGGAACTTGGAATAAAAATATCGTATAATTAAATTTTAAGGAAATATTAATGTAATATTCCCTTGGGCTTAAGCCCCCTTAGCTTAGCCCCTCTTCCTAGCTCCTTAGCCCCCTTTCCCTTCTAGTGGATTTATAACCCCCCATACTCTTTATTTGGTTGGTCTACATCAATGATGTATTTTTATTAATATCTATGTGTGATTATATATTGCAATGTTAGGCTCTCTATCGCTTTTGGCATCTGGCTCTCCAACTTAATAACCACACATGCACTCTAACCTCAAAATACATATACAAAGGCACTTTGGCCCAAAATGTCCTAGATCAATAGCCTATATGTACATTACAATTGGGTCTAAGCCTAGGGTTATTACAGGGGTGCTCTCATGTCATTGGGTGTTCTTCTTAGACTAGAGGTACATGAAAAAATTGAAGGGGTTTGTTTGACAAAGGGAAAAACCAGAGGGCTCTATGGAAGAGGGGTACATAGTATACAAGTCATTCTGTTATGCAAGTGAGTACAATTGATGACAGAAGGAGAATCCATCTGGGACGACCATAAAAATAAGGACAAAAAGGAAGGATAACTACTATAAATGAACAAAAAAAGACACTTGATAAAGAGTAATTCAGTTATATTTTGTCAATAGTACAAGGAAATTGTTTACATTGAAGTTGATAATATATATTTCATCCCATGTTATTTGTTTTGAATTCTTTTATACATCAATGAATTTAGAAATTTTGATGCCATCAATAAATTTTTTCTTTAAGTTGATAATATATATTTGATCTCATGCTATTCGTTTTGAATTTTGTATACATCAATGAATTTTGAAATGGATGCCATCAATAAATTTTTTCTTTACAACATGGAGGAAACACAACCATGGGTCATTTTGTATGAAGAGAAAATAAGGAAATGGGATAGTGACAAGAAATAATTTAGATGGTTGAATGGTAGAAGCATGCCTTATCCTGATCATTTAAAAGAAAATATGCCAAAAATATGTCCCAACAGTTGGGTGGCTGACTAGATACAAGAGAAATATGCAGTGTCCGGTTGTAACCCATGTGGAGAAGATATGGATGCACTAAACATAGGGATAAGGTGTAGAAACTATGTAATAATCTGTTTGAGTACGACATTATATTTATAATATTCCACATTTGAATTGTAACATGTATTATGCTTTTATTAATTCTTTGGTTATTATACATATGACACCGCCCTTTGTTTGCAATTTTACAGGTGCATTTCTTCCCATCTATGTGGGCATATGGACATCATTTTCACACTGAGTATGATGATGAAGGCCACATCACACAATATTGTGGAGTGGAGGTTGCATTCGACCAATCTAGTTGTGCTAGCCACCATGATGAAAACCTAATAGACGAGAAGTTAGGTTACATTGTAAAGATACAAGTGATCATGCAAGTGGAATTATTATCGTTTCAATGTGTTATTTTTTTTGTAAGTGGTGCAACACCTTCAACTGGAGAAATGTAAAGGAATATCGTGATAGTGGGATAATATGCATTAACTCTAAAATAATGTGGGTTGAAAGTAAGGAGCCTTATGTTTTCCCAAAACATTGCAACCAAGTGTTGTTTTTACCCATATGTGTTGGATGGGGATTGGTGGTTCGTATTGAGACATGATCTAAGATCTAAACATCTGTTTAATAACAACAATGTTACAATGCTAAGAAAGGAAGATAATTAGGGTGATGGAAATGAAGACTAATTTCATATATATGATTTGTTTGGACATTTATGTGGTGGATGTGTCATTTTATTAGGGGTATCTATAATAAAAAATTATGTTATTTTCCCTTCATTTTATAATTATGTTGGATATGAAAAGATAACAACCGTTTACAACCACCATATTGAAAATACATTAAATAGATGTACACGCATAAGATTTGGTTTAGATATATTTTTCAGTGTCATATTTATTGTTTATTATAACAAATTTATGTTGTATTGTTTTAAAATATGTTTATGTTAACCTTTGAATTACTAAGCATTAATTGAGATATCGCAAAGTTGGTGGTGTACAATAGAAAATATATTTTTAAATTATATTTTATTTAATGAAAAATAAATATATTAAAAAATATTCAAACCTCAAAAATTTTGTTTGAGAAAATCAAAATTCAAATAAATATATACTTACTTTAATGGAACTTCTAACGAAAATTCCAACAAAATAACTTCATGCAACATCTACAATACTTGTGGTGTACTTGGCATTACCAACTTTGATGGCATTCCCCACCTTAACTAGTGAAACTATCATGGACTTCAACTATTCCACTCCATCCTTTAGTTTTATAATCATATAAACCTATATTAATAATTATTTTTTGTATTCCCCTTGAAACAAGTGTCAATATAGGAAGGAAATGGAAATTCTAAAAGGGTCTTTTTCTAGAGCCTAGTTAGAATTAAAGAAATTTTTAATGATCCATACTTATCGAAAAGTATAGAATCCTTTGTCAATTTTACTAATTCTTAAAATACTAATTATAAAATGTTGGGTAAAATTATTTTTTAATAAAAGATTCATAAAGTCTAGATTAGAGTAAAACATTGTGAAACCATTTCATCGAAAGTGTATAGATCAAAATGTATTATTATTCTCTATATTTATTATTTTAATTTAAATTGAATACTTTTCATCTATTATAATAGTTGGATAATATAAATTAATAATTTTTTTGGAAAAATTAAATATTAATAAAATATAATAATTGTTATTTTAGTAAACAATTATATTATAACTTTGTCTTGTAATATTTGAATAATAAAAACTAAAAAAATGACATTATTATTACATCATCAACATTATTAGTGAATAATTATGTTATAATGATATTATTATAATATATAAAAAATACATAAATAATGAAATGACAATCATTTCACTCATCATATTTAAGTATTTTTGTTTCTAAACACATTTAATCAACATATTGTATCTTGTTGGACAACAAACAATTCATCTTGAACAACAATTAAACATTATATGACATTAAAGGTTATAACTTTTTGCAATCACAATCCAAATTAAGCGCTTTCATAAAAGTAAAGTTAAACATTATATGGAAACTATAAATTTAAATGAGTGATACATAACAAATTTCACTTAAAAACAAAGAAATCATTAACAATGTTCGTTATTAGCATACTCATACTACATTTTATAAATAAAACAACAACAACAACAACAAAAACCACAACATTATATGAAAAACATAATATACATGTGCGATATACATATGAGTATACATGTCAAACATACATCTCAACAAAATCTGTAATAAACATGTCATATATATATCTCCAATCAAATATAAAATAATCAGTATAATGTCAATCAATACCACTACTAGATAGGTTCACCACCAGAGCCAGGTGCATAAGTGTCTCTACTACCATAGGTAGAGCCTCTATCAAGAAAAACTATATTAGAAACAAATCTTGGAATAAGTGCACAATCAAGTGTCTCTATATCAATATCATGAATATGTGCATTAACAATACCCGATGTGGTCACAGTGTCTAAAGAATCATAATATTGTGACACATGTCGAGGAAGAGGAGGAAGAGGGGCATCAATAGATGATGGCACATGTGGACTAGGAGAAATACAATTATTAACGGATGGTGACATAAGCAGAGGAAGAGGGGGAGGAGGGGGAGGTGGAGGATCAAATGTGGATTTAGGTTTAGACACATGTGGAAGGGAAACATGAGGAGGAGGAGGAGGAGGATGGACGATTGATAGATGCTGCAACTGACTCATGTGGAAGAGAATCAGGAGGAGGAGGAGGAGGACCCTGTGGTGGAGTAGAGGATGTGGATGGATTTGCTGATGAGCGAGATGTAGTGTGATCATGAGCACTAGCCCTCAATGTATTGATGCAGTTGATGACACCAACAATATGATGCATCGACATCATCATGTCATGAAGAAAACACCTCTGTGTAGTAGAGAGATCCTCTACCTGTAATTTGTCTTTAGGGGGTATAGGTACCACTCCGTGACTAGTCATGACACGTTATAACTCATCCACCACCTCTATTTGAACTCTTATATCCAACTTGTGTGGCATGTGGGGTCTCTGTACTATTGAAGGATTCTCCTCTGCCTCCTCCATCACCTCATTCTCATGTTGGGGAGGCACATCCCTAGCATACATGTGAATATATACAAAATAATAGATAATAATTATAAGATAATTGAAATAAAATGTTACAATAAATTACATGTGCATTAAATAATACATAAAAATATGAAAATATATTGATAAAAAAAAACCATAATATTACGTCTCTCATCTGGTGGCTCCTCTATTGTAAATTATATGTTTGGACATCCTCTCCAATATATCCCTACATATGGGTACTGTACAATATCTAGGACATTATCATACTCACTAGACAATATATCAATTACCACCCTTCCCACCAGAGTAATGTGAAACTTGGACTAGCCCCTCTTGGGCATCAACTGCCCCCACATGCACATACAAGAATCAAACATAGGCATAGAAGGAAAGGGGGGTACCACTGGCCGAGTGGCATGAACCCTTTAAAAATATAGTGTATACAACTCATAGGCGAATGAGAAGAATATTGTTCTAGACAAAACATAGTGACATTGATATAATGCACGATAAAACTTTCTCAAAACAACATTTTCCCACCTAATCAATTGGGGATACCACAATAAACTATCTAAATAATAAAACATAGAGAAACTAATGCATTTCCCATCAGATTTTTATTGTGACAGTGACAATAGAATATAAAAGAAGCACCTAATGTCCTCTCTATCAAATGCACCTATCCACAACTGACCACCTTTAACATGGAACTCCGAAGCTGAAGGAATATCCAAACTGACATATCTCTGCACATATTCCAGTTGGGTCTCTCCTGCAAAACTGGGTCGTAGCGCAGGGAAATGGGGTGAACACACCCTCCTCCTAGACAACCCAATGATGAAATAGACATCCTCCTCCATGGGATTATACCACATATCGAAACTGATCCTCAACCCTTATCTCGCATGATCCCAATGACGGATCAACTGCTGTAACAATGCAGAGTTACCCCTAAGGGATATACCCTCCTGATAAAACTTCAGGAGGCCAATATCCATCAAAAGGTCATGTGTAAGTTGTGAAATAGGGTGAGGGTAAGCCTCCCTATCCATTTCTCTAGCCTCACACACACACAAATGTGTATGTCTTGACTTTTCGTCGCCCCGTATCCTCCTTCTCTCGTTGTCACAGTCTTTGATTCACATAAAAATGTATTTAGGAACATATATAAATACAAAATAAATTGAAATTATAGAACAAATACATATATAAATAATGTGTATTTATACAATTTTTTTTTTTTTGCAATATTTAAAAAAATAAACCGATGCACCGCCAATTGTACATACACCCCATTAACGGTTGACTATATAAAAAAAAAAACACCACTAAGTGGTGTGTCCAATAAGACCATCTGCACCGAAAATGTTCTTTTAACAATACTGGTTCATCTCGTTAATAAATATTGTAACACCCCTGTTTCCCCCAGTTTGTAAATATAACTATATCGACCAAGACACTATGGAAAACTCGATATGTGTGAATGTTGAATTGATGAACCTTTGTATGAAAGGACAATGAATGTAATTTGTGTTATTAATAGAAAATGGATAAGTGTTGCATGACTGTTGAGAAAGGTGTTTGCCAAGAGAGATCATAGATGCTATGAAAGAGATGGTGAGGGGAACCTGGAATCATTGAGATAAACCCCACCAAACCAGTACTTTGTTGGATTTAATTGCATAGGATCAGAACAACCCTTTGACCCAGGAATGAATTACAATCAAGGTGGTAGGTGGAGGTGGGAATACCTCCTCAAGAGTTAATGAGGGGATGGGGTAGAGTGACCATCTGTAAGGCTTCCAGAATTGACCACGGACTGGGAATTCAGGCCACACACAATCTTGCTGAGGAAGGAAAGAAAGGAAAGTATGGTGGGAAGAGGAAGACCTGCAAAGTGTGCATAAACGAGAGACTAAGCTCTCAGTTTAGAGGAAGAACTGTGAAAAAGAGTATGTTCTGATCACAGGAAATAGATACTGAGTCGAGAGAAGGAGAGTAACCTTCATCCCTATCTATGACTGAGTCAGGAGAAGGAGAGAAAAAATTCATCCCTATCTATGACTGCATCAGGAAAATGAGAGTAACCTTCATCCCTGTCTATTTCTGTGCCCAGAGAAGGAGAGTAACCTTTGTCCCTAACGTTTTTTGAGTCGGAAGGAAAGATTCAATCTCAAAGCATCGTGTTCTAGCTCAGGGGTGGACAATGGTAAATCTGTTAGTAGTGACTGAGCCTATGGTTGAGTGGAAATGAGCACCCCTTTCAGCAGTCGCATCACGTCTTCTGGTTCTGATAAGTGTTTTCATACTTTGTGTATTGAACTGAAATAATGGATGAATGCATGGGTTTATATGTATTTGTATCTATAAATTGTTTCTGTGTGGAATGGTCATGATATGTATATGCATTCATATTCTTGTGAACTTATGCTTCTGACTGATAGTCTGTATGCCCCGAATTAGCCCTTGAGGCTTCTTGTGACATAATTCTATAATATGACCGAGATAGGAGATATCATGTCAATATGACCCTATCTGTCTGAAGAGGATACCTCTTTCAGAGTCCTTGCTGTGTGATCGAGATTTCATGTCCAAGTCCTTAACCATTTCATGATAAAGTTAAGGAAGGATAGGAAGGTTCAAGCCTGGAAAGGGAAGATCTCTTTGTTTGGAAGACAAGCGGAGGAGATCCATTCGAGAGGACCCATATGACCAACACCCAGGAACCCTGTGCTAAGCCTAAGGGAGCTAAGTCCCTCTGGTTGTATAACTTCAAAATTTTAGGACTTCGGAGTATTATGGGCCCATATAGTCACAAACAGGCTGAAGGTGAACGACAATCATGATTACCTGTAAGGTTGACCAACATTGGGCAGTTTACCTAGTGGTTAGAGGAACCTATCTTATCGACTAAACCGAAATCCAAATCCCCATCTTGAAGTATCACGAGCCACCAATTGAGAATGTTTGGAGGTCCCCTCAGCCATTGGATTTACAATGAGAATACTTCGACGAAGTTCTTCTTCAGGAGAATAGTGATCCTATAGCATCAAAATCCTTGAAAGATGAAGTTGCGAAGTATAGGAAAGCCATAGATTTTGGGGATATCGTTAGGAGCCCCGCCTACTGTCTGGTCATCCCAGAGGAGGGACCCACACACAGTACTTCAACAAATTCCTGCTTCAGGAGAATAGAATGGAAGTGAAGCCAAAACCCCCTAAAGGCCAGAGCTGTGAAGTGACCAGGACCTTTGATCTAGGGATCCTTCGGGTTCTCTCATAGCCATCTGATCTATGATGATTCCAACCCGACATTGATTGCTTCAAGAGAAAAAATATGTGTAACATCAAAAACCTCAAAGGCCAAAGCTGTGAAGTAATGTGGACCGTGGATCTAAGGATCCTTTGGGACCCCTCCTGACCATTCGATCGTGGGTATGCATGTATCACGTCGAGAGTACGTGGTAGCCCACGTGTTGAATGATGACATTTTCAGGGGAGGTGACCCCATGGCATGGTAAAGGTACCCTTGAGCGGAAGCTATGAGCTATAGATATTTGAGGTAATGTGGACAACCTCAGACTGATATATCTATGCTGAGGTAAGCTCGATGCTGACCAACTTCAGGAGAAAAGAGGAGTTTGCATCACAAAACTACCGAAGGATAAAATCGTGAAGTAACGTTAGCGGTGGATGTATGGATCCACGTGGCCGGATCTCAACTGTGGGATTTGGAGGATGTTAGAAGGCTGTCAGTCTGAAGTGACATGGTACAGTGACATCACCCAAGGTGATGTGGATCTCAGTTTGATGCGCCAAATGTCACTTGGATTCATGTGTACCACATAACCTATAGACCCATTGGAACGTGAAAAGTGTCACCCCTGGCCCTTTTACGTGTCAGTCTATGGTATGTGCCCACCTAGCCAAAATGGTTGGTGAAGTGACCGAAACTCTTGGAGTTTGGGACATTGGGACTCTAGAGGATTTAGAGTGTAGTATTGTAAAGAGACCAAAAGCCCAAAATCTCGGAGAGACATAGAAATTTTATGGGACTTTAGGACTTCGAGAAGTCTTGTGTGTAGACAGTAAAGAGGCATTCAACGCCGAAGCGTTGAAGTGCCAAATCCCTCTACACTCAGTTTGTTTGCGGAATACCGTGTCCATCATTGGCTTAGGTGATGAATGGATGTTCCCTGTGAGAGGATAGAACCTGGTAATGGGTTACGTGGATGCTACGTGGGTCTCAACCAATGAATTCCCGAAGAACTTTTGGCCCGTAGGGATGATTTTAGGGGCTAAATTTCGCTCATGGGCTAGTTTTCCATGGTTTTTCCAAAAACGAGATTTGCTATTTTAAAAATGATTCGCCCAAATTCTATAGGATAAAATTATTTTACCTTAAAAATTGCCCAAATTTTATAAAAACTATATAAATTCCTTAGAAATTTGAATATTTTTACAAAAATATCGCCAAACATTTATATTTGGAATATGAAGGATTAGTAAGATTCGCCAAGGTTTCTACATTTCAAAATAAATTTCCATCCTTAAAATCATCCCTGCTTTTGGGAAGACATAAATTGCAACCCAAAGCTCTAATTTGAGCCGGGCAACAACCATTAGAACACTACAGGTAAGTAGAAGAGCATAAAGACCTCGGACAAAGTATTTGAGATGTTAAGTAGACTGAAATTTTTATTTCCCATCCCTAGAAAAGATACTAAGGGGCCGGGTGTGTTACAAATTGGTATCAGAGCATGGTTACAACACTTGTCCTACTTGGGCTCATGTACGAGTTGCGTAAAAACCATATTTTTAAAGTACTTTAAGGGTGACACCATGTATTTCCTCTTTCCTAAAAGAGTCTGGTTAAACTTTTACTAAAGGAAATAATGAAAATTTCTAGTGTGTGTGTATTTAAGAAATATGAACTGTGTGTTGTTCGTAAACTAATATACTGTTGGCTAACAATAAGTGTTTTTTCAGCACTCAAGAAGTCAGTAAATCATGGGAAACTCCAAGTATAAAATATGGTGATGTGCCATGAAGTGGAAGATGGCTCCCATGATAGAGACAAATAATTTGATGAAAGGAGGGAAATGGAAACCCCTGTGGATCTGGATGACATTGTAAGGAGCCTCATGGCCGAATTATAGAGTTACAAGGCTGACAATGAGAGACTGATAAAGGAGCAAGAAAAACAAACAGAAATTAATGTAGTCTTGCTGCAGAGCTTATCCGACATACAAAGGTAGTTACAGCATGGACGTACAACTAGTCATGCAGATCGATGACATATGAAGAGAAGTCAAAGTCCACCTGAAATACAAAAACATGGTCCCAAAAGTGGCCACACTGGGAGAAGTACCTCAAGGAAGGCCCAACCTGGAGGCAGGGGACACTCATCGGGAGATTCCTCTGGAAAGGAAATCGACAACTCCAAGGGATCTTCTAGTAGAAAAGCTAGCTCACATTCTCAAAAGAAAGGAAAGAAGTGAAAGAATTTTAAAGGTTGTGACCCTGAAGAGTTCAAGAAAGTCATACCACCCTCTTTCGATGGAGAGATTAAGAAAGGGGAAGAGGAAGAATCTTGGTTTCTTAGTTTAAAGAAGTACTTCAGAGTCCATGACTACTATGAAAACTTGAAGCTCGAATAACCATCTTCAACATGAATGGAAAGGCTTCCATTTGCTGGGAATACCTTAGGAATGTGAAAGGAATTCATCAGAAGGATTTATCATGGAAACAGTTTCAGGAATACTTCAAGAAGAAATATCTGTCAAAAAAAATATTTTGATGGGAAGACTAAAGAGTTCTATGAACTCAAGCTGGGACAACTCACCATAGAGGAATATATCAATACATTCCTTCAGTTGATAAGGTATGTACCCTACATAAAGGATGAAAAGGTAAAAGTACAATGATTTGTTAGTGGGTTACCTCAGTCCTACCAGAATAGGATTGATTTTGACGAACCAAACACCTTAGAATATACTCTCCAAAAGGCAAGGTATTGTTATGAACAATTCGAGAGTGAGAAAGAACCTCGCGAGGACTAGAAGAAGAAGAGTAGTTCGAGATTCAAGAAGAAGGGTTTTAAATTCTTAAGATTTAAGAAATATGGGAAGAACTCTAGGATGATCCTTCCTACTAAAAGTGTGTGTCAGTAGAATTTTCCCTCCCAGAGTGGAAATAAACCTTTTGGAGCAACCTTGGGAAAGACTGATAACCCAAAGAGAGAACCCTTGAAATGTTGGGGTTGTGGAGAAGAACATATACTGAGAGATTTCCCACATAGAAAATAGAACAATAGGAAAGTATACAACATCCAAGAAGCTACCAAAATCAATGATGTGTCTAGGAGCATGCCACAGATTTATGCAGCCTTGGATAATAAACAAGTTGATCACCAAGCCTCAGTGGTTGAGATGGAAGGTATGATCGCCAACCATCTAGTTTCTATTTTAATTGACCCTGGTTATAATTTGAGTTATGTGGCCCCTCAGACTGTTGATAAGTGTAAACTACAACCAGTTAGACATGTTAATCCATGGTTAGTACAACTAGCCACTGGAACCAAAAGGAAAGTAGCAGAGGTCATACCAGCTTGCCAATTCACTATGGATGGATTGCCCACCCAAGTGACCCTTAACATACTTCCCCTATGGTCTTATGACCTATTGATTGGTATGGATTGGTTAGCTTCTTATAAAACTAAGTTGGACTGTTACTATAAAACTTTAGAATGTGTAAATGAAGAAGGGAGAAAATTAACCCTTCAAGGGATTCATAAACATGTCTTAGTGAGACGAATATTATCCTTTCAAATGAAAAAGTATTGTAGAAAGGGATGTCCCCTATATGTAATACAGGTGTTGGAATATGTTGATGATGATAAACCAAACCTAGAGGACCACCCCATATTAAGGGAGTATAAAGACGTGTTTCTAGAAGAGGTACCAGGTCTACCTCCGAGAATAGACATTGAATTCTCGATAGAACATGTAGCAAGAGCAATGCCAATGTCTAGAACACCCTATAGGATGAGTACACCAGAGCTAATTGAGCTAAAGCTACAACTAAAGGAGATGATGGCACCGCCCTTTGTTTGCAATTTTACAGGTGCATTTCTTCCCATCTATGTGGATATATGGACATCATTTTCACACTGAGTATGATGATGAAGTCCACATCACACAATATTGTGGAGTGGAGGTTACGTTTGACCAATCTAGTTGTGCTAGCCACCATGATGAAAACCTTATAGAGGGGAAGTTAGGTTACATTGTAAAGATACAAGTGATCATGCAACTGGAATTCTTATCATTTCAATGTGTTATTTTTTTTTGCAAGTGGCGGGATACCTTCGATTGAAGAAATGTAAAGGAAGATCATGATAGTGGGATAATATGCATTAACTCTAAAATAATGTGGGTTGAAAGTAAGGAGCCTTATGTTTTCCCAAAACATTGCAACCAAGTGTTTTTTTTACCCATATATGTTCGATGGGGATTGGTGGTTCATACTGAGACATGATCTAAGATCTGAACATCTGTTTAAGAACAACAATGTTACAATGCTAAGAAAGGAAGATAATTAGGGTGATGGAAATGAAGACTAATTTCATATATATGATTTGTTTGGACATTTATGTTGTGGATGTGTCATTTTATTATGGGTATCTATAATGGAAAATCATGTTTTTTTCCCTTCATTTTATAATTATGTTGCATATGAAAAAAGAACAACCATTTACAACCACCATATTGAAAACACATTAAATAGATGTACATGCATAAGATTTGGTTTTGATATATTTTTCAGTGTCATATTTATTGTTTATTATAGCAAATTTATGTTGTATTGTTTTAAAATATGTTTATGTTAACCTTTGAATTACTAAGCATTAATTGAGATATCACAAAGTTGGTGGCGTACAATAGAAAATATATTTTTTAAATCGTATTTTATTTAACGAAAAATGAATATATTAAAAAATATTCAAACCTCAAAAATTTTGTTGTTTGAGAAAATCAAAATTCAAATAAATATATACTTACTTTGATGGAATTTCTAAGGAACATTCCAACAAAATAACTTCATGCAACACCTACAATACTTGTGGTGTACTTGGGATTACCAACTTTGATGGAATTCCCCACCTTAACTAGTGCAACTATCATGGCCTTCACCTATTCCACTCCATCCTTTAGTTTTATAATCATATAAACTTATATTAATAATTCTTTTTGTATTCTCCTTGAAACAAGTGTCAATATAGGAAGGAAATAGAAATTCTAAAAGGGTCTTTTTCTAGAGCCTAGTTAGAATTAAAGAAAATTTTAATGATCCATACTTATCAAAAAGTATGGAATACTTTGTCAATTTTACTAATTCTTAAAATACTAATTATAAAATGTTGTGTAATATTACTTTTTAATAAAATATTCATAAAGTTTGTATTAGAGTAAAACACTGTGAAACCATTTCATCGAAAGTGTATAGATCAAAATGTATTATTACTCTCTATATTTATTATTTTAAATTAAATTCAATACATTTCATATATTATAATAGTTGGATAACATAAATTAATAAAATTTTTGGAAAAATTAAATATTAATAAAACATAATCATTGTTATTTTAGTAAACAATTATATTATAATTTTGTCTTGTAATATTTGAATAATAAAAACTAAAAAACTGACATTATTATTACATCATCAACATTATTATAATTGAATAATTATGTTATAATGATATTATTATAATATATAAAAAATACATAAATAATGAAATGACAATCATTTCACTAATCATATTTAGGTATTTTTGTTTCTAAACACATTTAATCAACATATTGTATCTTGTTGGACAACAAGCAATTCATCTTGAACAACAATTAAACATTATATGGCATTAAAGGTTATAACTTTTTGCAATCACAATCCAAATTAAATGCTTTCATAAAAGTAAAGATAAACATTATATGGCAACTATAAATTTAAATGAGTGATACATAACAAATTTCACTTAAAAACAAAGAAATCATTAACAATGTTCGTTATTAGCATACTCATATTACATATTATAAAACAACAACAACAACAACAACAACAAAAACCACATCATTATATGA
>JASDQU010819063.1:0-19818 GCA_032191745.1 Picea mariana | reverse complement strand
ATATATATATATATATATATATATATATATATATATATATATATATATATATATATATATATATCCGATCAAATATAAATTAATCAGTATAGTGTCAATCAATACCACTACTAGATACGTCCACCACCAGAGCTAGGTGCATTAGTGTCTCTACTACCATAGGTAGAGCCTCTATCAAGAACAAATATGTTAGAAACAAATGTTGGCATAAGTGCACTATCAAGTGTCTCTATATCAATATCATTAATATGTGCATCAACAATACCTGATGTAGTCATAGTGTCTAAAGCATCATAAGCTTGTGACACATGTGGAGGAAGAGGAGGAAGAGGGGGATCAATAGATGATGACACATGTGGACTAGGAGAAATACAATTATTGATGGATGGTGACACAAGCGGAGGAAGAGGGGGAGGAGGGCGAGGAGGAGGATCAAATGTGGACATAGGTTTAGACACATGTGGAGGGGAAACATGAGGAGGAGGAGGATGGACAATCGATAGATGATGCAATTGACTCATGTGGAGGATAATTAGAAGGAGGAGGAGGAGGACCATGTGGTGGAGTAGAGGATGTGGATGGATTTGCTGATGAGCTAGATGTAGTGTGATCATGAGCATCAGCCCTCAATCTATCTATGCAGTTGATGACACCAACAATTTGATGCATCAACATCATCATGTCACGAGGAAAACTCATCTGTGTAGTAGAGATATTCTCTACCTTTAATATGTCTCTTGGGGGTATAGGTACCACTCCACGAATAGTCATGACATGATATAACTCATCCAACACCTCTATTTTAACTCTTATATCTAACTTGCATGGCATGTGGGGTCTATGTACTATTGGAGGATGCTCCTCTGCCTCCTCCATCACCTCATTCTAATGTTGGAGAGGCACATCCCTAGCATACATGTGAATATCTAAAAAATAATAGATAATAATTATAATATAATTGAAATAAAATGTTACAATAAATTACATGTGCATTAAATAATACATAAAAATATGAAAATATATTGATGAAAACAAAATGATAATATTACCTCTCTCATCTGGTGGCTCCTCTATTGTAAATTAGATGTTTGGACATCCTCTCCAATATATCCCTGCATATGGGTACTCTACAATATCGAGGACATTATCATACTTGCTAGACAATAAATCAATTACCACCCTTCCCACTAGAGTAATGAGAAACTTGGACTAGCCCCTCTTGGGCATCAACTGCCCTCACATGCACATACAAGCATCAAACATAGGCCTAGAAGGGAAGGGGGGTACCACTGGCCAAGTGGCATGGACCCTCTAAAAAAATAGTGTATACAACTCATAGGTGAATGAGAAGAATATTGTTCTAGACAAAACATAGTGACATTGATATAATGCACAATAAAACTTTCTCAAAACAACATTTTCCCACCTAATCGATTGTGGCTACCACAATAAAATATCTACATAATAAAACATAGAGAAACTAATACATTTACCATTAGAGTTGTATTGTGACAGTGACAAGAGAATATAAAACAAGCACCTAATGTCCTCTCTATCAAATGCACCTATCCACAACTGACCAACTTTAACATGGAACTACGAAGCCGAAGGAATATCTAAAATGACATATCTCTGCACATATGCTAGTTGGGTATCTCCTGCAACACTGGGTCGTAGTGCAGGGAAATGGGGTAAATACACCCTCCTCCTAGACAACCCAATGATGAAATAGACATTCTCCTCCATGGGATGATACCACATATCGAGACTGATCCTCAACCCCTATCTCGCATGATCCCAATGATGAATCAACTGCTATAAGAATGTAGAGTTACCCCTAAGGGATATACCCTCCTGATAAAACTTTAGGAGGGCAATATCCATCAAAAGGTCATGTGTAAGTTGTGAAATAGGGTGATGGTAAGTCTCCTTATCCCTCTCTCTGGCCTCACACTCACGCAAAAATGTGTATGTCTCGACTTTTCGTCGCCCCATCTCCTCCTGCTCTCATTGTCATAGTCTTTGATTCACATACAAATATAGTTAGTAACATATAGAAAGACAAAATAAATTGAAATTATAAAACAAATACATATATAAATAATGTGTATTTATACAAATGTATATATATATATATATATATATATATATATATATTTGCAATATTTTTAAAAATAAATCGGTGCACAACCAATTGTACATACACCCCATTAACGGTGCACTATATCAAAGCAAAAACACCACTAAGCGGTGTGTTCAATAGGAATATCTACACCGAAAAGGTTCTTTTAACAACACTGGTTCATCTCATTAATAAATATTGTAACATCCCTGTTTCCCCCAGTTTGTAAATATAACTATATCGACCAAGAGACTATGGAAAACTCGATATGTGTGAATGTTGACTTGATGAACCTTTGTATGAAAGGCCAATGAATGTAATTTGTGTTATTAATAGAAAATGGATAAGTGTTGCATGCCTATTGAGAAAGGGGTTTTCCAAGAGAGATCCCGGATGCTATGAAAGAGATGGTGAGGGGAACCTTGAATCGTTGAGATAGACCCCACCAAACCAGTACTTTGCTGGATTTAATTACTCAAGATCAGAACAACCCTTTGACCCAGGAATGAATTACAGTTAGGATGGTAGGTGGAAATACCTCCTCAATAGTTAATGAGGGGATGGCGCAGAGCACCCATTTGTAAGGCTTCCAGACTTGACCACAGAATGGGAGTTCAGGCCACATGCAATCTTGCTGAGGAAGGAAAGAAAAGAAAGCATGGTGGGAAGAGGAAGACCTACGAAGTGTGTAGAAATGAGAGACTAAGCTCTCGGTTTCGAGGAAGAACTGTGAAAAGGAGTGTGTTCTCATCGCAGGAAATAGAGACTGAGTCGAGAGAAGGAGAGTAACCTTCCTCCCTATCTATGACTGAGTCGGGAGAAGGAGAGTAAACTTCGTCCCTATCTATGAATGAGTCAGGAGAATGCGAGTAACGATTGTCCCTGTCTATTTCTATGCCGGGAGAAGGAGAGTAACCTTCGTCCCTAAATTTCATTGAGACAGAAGGAAATATTCAATCTCAAAGCATCGTATTCTATCTAGGGGGTCCCCAATGGTAAATCCGTTAGTACTGACTGAGCCTATGGTTGGGTGGAAATGAGAACCCCTTTCAGCAATCACATCGCATCTTTTGGTTCTGATAAGTGTTTTTATAATTTGTGTATTGAACTTAAAAAATGGATGAATGCATGGGTTTATATGTATGTGTATCTATAAATGGTTTCTGTGTGGAATGGTCATGATATGTGTATGCATTCATCTCCTTGTGAACTTATTCTTCTGAATGATAGTCTGTATGCCCCGACTTAGCCCTTGAGGCTTCTTGGGACATAATCCTATAATACAACCAAGATAGGAGATATCTTGTCAATCTGACCCTACCCGTCTGAAGAGGATACCTCTTTCAGACTCCTTGTTGTGCGACTGGGATTTCATGCCCAAGTCCTTATCCATTTCATGATAAATTTGAGGAAGGATAGAAAGGTTCAAGCCTTGAAAGGGGAGATCTCTTCATTTGGAAGCCGAGCAAATGAGATCCGTTCGGGAGGACCCATATGACCAACACCCAGGAACCCTGTGCTAATCCTAAGGGAGCTAAGTCCCCCTGGTTTTTGAACTTCAGAAGTTTGGGACTTCGGAGTATTGTTGGCCCAGATAGTCACAAATAGGCCGAAGGTGACCGAGATTCATGGTTACCTATAAGGGTGATCGATGTTGGGAGGTTTCCCCAGTGGTTAGAGGAACCTATCTTACTGACTAAACTGAGATCCAAATCCCCATTGTGAAGTAGCGTGAGCCACCGATCAAGAATGTTTGGAGGTCCCCTCGGCCATTGGATTTACAATGAGAATACTTTGGTGAAGTTCTTCTTCAGGAGAATAGTGATGCTATAACATCAAAATCCCTGAAATCCGAAGTTGTGAACTACAAGAAAGCCGTAGATTCAGGGGAGATCGTTAGGAGCGCTGCCTACTGTCCGATCATCCCGGACGAGGGACCTGCGTACGATACTTTAGAAAAGTCCTGCTTCGGGAGAATAGAGTGGCAATAAAGACAAAACCATCGAAGGCCATAGCTGTGAAGTGACCAAGACCTTTGATCTGGGGGTCCTTCAGGTTCTCTCATAGCCATCTAATCTATGATGAAGTCGAACCAGCGTTGATTGCTTCATGAGAAAAAATATGTGTAACGTCAAAACCCCCAAAGGCCAGAGCTGCAAAGTAATGTGGACCATGGATCTAAGGATCCTTCTGGACCCCTCATGAACGTTCGATCGTGGGGATGCATGTATCACGTCAAGAGTACATGGGAGCCCATGTAACACCCTGTTTCCCCCAAATTGTAAATATAACTGGACTGGCCAAGGACTATGGCAAACTCATAAGTATGAATATGTGATGTAAATGGACCTGCAGGAAGAGGTCAATGAATGTGAATAAAATTTTGAATTTATTGCAGGACTGTTGAGAGGGGATGTGCAGAAAAGAGACCACGATGGCGGTGGAGGGCACCTGGAAAGGGGGCGTTAACTTCCACCGAGAATTAAATACCATATTTGGACTCCACTGGCCTGGAGAACCAAAAGCGGCTCGCTGGCTCTGAAATTAATGCCTTGTAGGCTGGTAGGTTGATGGTTTGATGAAGGATGAGGAGGTGAACCGCCTATCCGTAGAGCCATCATGACTAAACAACACGAGGGTAATCGTGCCACACACAACCTCACGAGAGGATAAGGCATATGGCAGAAGCGACTGAGAGGGAAGACGTGAGGGGAACTCTCGCATTATCCAGAGTGAGTGATAGCATAGAGGAAAGATTTCAACCTTCACTCCTGGTCACTGGAAGACAGAGAGACGTAGTCTTAGAGCATCGTGGTCTCAGCTTGGGGGTGTCTAGTGGTAAATCCGCTGGGAGTCGCTACACCTACAGTTGGGTGGAAACGAGCACCCCTCTCAGCAGTTGCACCCATTTTTGAAGTCACTTCTGATAAGTGTTTTTGTTTACATATTTCCTCTTGTAATTCATAGAATGATACATATATATATATATGTTCATAGACCTATGAAATTATGAATGATTTCAGTGTCGGAATGTCTGTGCAGTGTTTTGATAAGAATTATAGACATATGCTTATAACAGAGGAAGCCATGCATGATTTAAATTGATAAATGAATCTAATTATAGGTTGAATTAAGTTAGGCTTCCAGCCCATTCTTGGGAAGTTGTTTCCCTTCACCCATCTCCCGGAAGGCCCCGGAATAGATCTCTTGTAGAGATTTCCTCCTTGGAAAGGTTTACCCAGAACCTGGAATAGGAACTTGAAGGTGCAAGTCTTAATAACCTTGTACGAGGAGGAACGATCCTCTTCAAAACCCGAGATGGTAGCTTAAGGGAGGATTATCGAATCGACAGATGAGGATTCGTCGGGAAATCCACAATTTCCCCACAACCATTAGATTAGCAGGAGAAGGTAGGGTGTTAAAGGCCTTACCACCTGATTTTCCTGTGTCTTCATGGGTAATGAAGAGTCTAGGGCCGTAGATCCCCATGTTTCATGAGAGCATCTAGGCCGCTGATTTCTCCATCCACAAAGTTGTGGAAGAGTGCATAAAGTGGAAGCATAACCGTTGTATCTCACTGAGGAGCGAGGAGGTTACGGCCACATCAGAGTCCAAGCTTGGAAGGCTGGTGAACCATTGGATCAGAAGCCGAACTCCCGTTAACCGTTAGATCTGGCAAGAGTTACACCGGGGTTAAACCCTAGTGAACAGAGGAGAGTTTCTAGAAAGTCATCGGGATATTGAAGTCATCAAAAATTCTGAGAGTGCAGAAATCACGACATCAGGAATCGTGATCTGCGATATCCCAATAGGCGTAGGACCATCTATCGTGGAGGATACGTGTCAGAAGATCCCAGAAGTCAGGGATCGGAGAATCGGAGTTTCTGAGCACAAAGAAATCTTGTCATACGGAATCGCGATCTACGATTTACCGACAAGATCAGAACCGTCCATTGGGTGGAACACGTGTCAACAGATTTCGAAGAGTCGGAGTTCGGGGCATCAGAGTTTATGGAGGTAAGAAACTCCCACACATTGGAATCATGATCCGCGATATCTCAATGGGAGAGCCGTGTGGGACACAGCGGGAGATAGTGGAGGACAGGTGTTACCATATTGGGGTTCGAGACCTGGAGAGTTCTGTGAACTAGTGCAACAGGAATCGTGGTATCCCGATATGCGATCTCCCGATTTTTCATAGGAGTGTGGGTCACAGTGGAGGATAGGTGTCGTGCACATTTTTGTATCGGCATATCGGGAGTGGGAATCCACGAGGTAAGTTTCATTCGACAGTGAAAACCCTGAAATCCCGATGGGAAGTTATACGGCTGCAGTCATATGGTAAGTGGTCACATGGACCATAGTATAGACAAGAGGGCTAGCCAGTGTAAAGTTGCGTTGGGAGTCAGAGGATCGAGAATCTAGGGGACTTGCGCATCGTGACACTGAAAGGTGTGAAACCCAGACAGGATTAAAGGCTGTGGTCTTGTGAAGCTTGTGGTCACATTGACCAGGGCTTAGCCTAGAGAGCCAATACGCTAGGGGAATATCGGGGATCAAAGAATCGCGAGTTCTAAGGACTCGTGAATTACGACATTGGAAACCCCGAAACTCCAATAGGAGTAACCTCGAAAGGAGGTAAGTCCACGGTCACCGAGACAGTGGACCACAGGCTTGGTCTAGAGGGCTAATGCGTAAGAAGCCCATCGGAATTTTTGAAGACAGAAACCCTGATGGAAAGGGACATAAGACCACAGTCATGTACAGAGAGCCGGGTAGGGGAATGGAAGACCTGTTGGATCAGGGATTGGCATTTTTTCCGCTACAAGCTCCGGGGATTCTCATTATTGAGAAATCAACGAAAAACTTTGATTTTTTGGTATTGGGTATGTTACATCCCACGTGTTGAGTGATGATGTTTCCAGGGGAGGTGACCCCGTGGCATGGTAAAGGTACCCTTTAACGGATGTTACAAGATGTATATCTTTGAGGTAATGTGGACACCCTCAGACTGATAGATCTATGCCGAGGTAAGCCCAACGCTGACCAACTTCAAGAGAAAAGAAGAGTTTACATCACAAAAATCCCGAAGGCTGAATTCACAAAGTAACATTAGCTGTGGATGTATCGATCCACGTGGCTAGATCTCAACTGTGGGATTTGGAGGATGTTAAAAGGTTGTCAGTCTGAAGTGACATGGTGCAGTGACATTACCCAGGGTGACATGGACCTTAGTTTGACTTGCCACATGTCACTTGGATTCATGTGTACCACATAACCTATATACCCATTGGAATGTGAAAAGTGTCACCCTTGGCCCTTCTACATGTCAGTACGTGGTACGTGCCCGCCTAGCCAAAATGGTTGGTGAAGTGATAGAAATTAAGAGAGTCTGGGACTTTGGGACTCTAGAGGATTTGGAGTGTAGTATTGTAAAGAGACCAAAAGGCTTGAAATCTCAGAGACACGTGTCAAGTTTATGGGACTTAGGGACTTCGAGAGGTCTCGTGCGTTGACATTAAAGAGGCGTTCAACGCCGAAGTGCCGAAGCGCCGAAGTGACAAATCCATCTACACTCAGTATGTTTGCTGAATACGGTATCCGTCATTGGCTTAGGTGATGAATGGATGTTCGCTATGAAAGGAGAGAACCTGGTAATGGGTTCCTGTGGATGCTATGTGGGTCACAACCAATGAATTCCCGAAGAACTTTTGGGAAGACATAACTTGCAACCCAAAGCTCTAATTTGAGATGGGTAGCAACCATTAGAACACTATGGGTAAGTAGAAGAGCATAAATACCTCAGACAAAGGATTTGAGATGTTAAGTAGACTGAAATTTTGATTCCCCATCCCTAGAAAAGATACTCAAGGGTTGGATGTGTTACAAATTGGTATCAGAGCATGGTTACAACACTTGTCCTGCTTGGGTTCATGTACGAGTTGCGTAAAAACCATATTTTTAAAGTAATTTAAGGGTGACACCCTGTCTTACCTCTTTCCTAAAAGAGTTTAGTTAAACTTTAACTAAAGGAAATAATGAAACTTTCTTGTGTGTGTGTATTTAAGAAATATGAACTATGTGTTGTTTGTAAACTAATATACCGATGGCTAACAGTAAGTGTTTTTTCATCACTCAAGCAGTCAGTAAATCAAGGGAAACTCCAAGTATAAAAGATGGTGATGTTCCATGAAGTGGAGTATGGATCCCATGATAGAGACAAATAATTTGACAAAAGGAGGGCAGGGGAAACCCCTCAGGATCTTGCTGACACTGTAGGGAGACTCATGGCCGAATTATAGAGTTGCAAGGCCAACAATGAGAGATTGATAAAGGAGGAAGAAAAAAAATTGGAAATTAATGTAGTCTTGCTGTAGAGCTTATCCGACATACAGAGGAAGCTACAACATGGACCCACAACCAGTCATGCAGACCAACGACATATAAAGAGAAGTCAAAGTCCACCTGAAATATGAAAACGTGGTCCCATAAGTGGTTACATTGGGAGAAGTACCTTGAGGAAGGCCCAACCTGGAGGCAGGGGAAATTGGCAACTCCAAGGGATCTTCTAGTAGAAAAACTAGCTCACATTCTCAAGAGAAAGGAAAGAAGCGAAAGCATTCTAAAGGTCGTGACCCTGAAGAGTTTAAGAAAGCCACACCACCCTCTTTTGATGGAGATATTAAGAAAGGGGAAGAGGAAGAAGCTTGGCTACTTAGTTTAAAGAAGTACTTCAGAGTCCATGACTACTATGAAAACTTGAAGGCTTGAATAACCATGTTCAACCAGAATGGAAAGGCTTCCATTTGGTGTGAATACCTTAGGAATGTGAAAGGAATCCATGAGAAGGATTTATCATGGAAACAGTTTCAGGAATACTTCAAGGAGAAATATCTGTCAAAAAAAATATTTTGATGGGAAGACTAAAGAGTTCTATGAACTCAAGCTGGGACAACTCACCATAGAGGAATATATCAATAAGTTCCTTGAGCTGATAAGGTATGTGCCCTACATAAAGGATGAAAAGGTAAAAGTAGAACGATTTGTTAGTGGGTTACCTCAGTCCTACTGGAACAAGATTGAGTTTGATGAACCAAACACCTTAGAATATACTATCTGAAAGGCAAGGTATTGTTATGAAGAGTTTGAGAGTCATAAAGAACCTCGCAAGGACTGGAAGAAGATGAGTAGTTCAGGATTCACGAAGAAGGGGTTTAAATCCTTAAGATTTAAGAACTATGGGAAGAAATCTAGGATGATCCTTCCTACTAAAAGTGTGTGTTAGTAGAATTTCCCCTCCCAGAGTGGAAATAAACCTTTTGGAGCAACCTTGGGAAGACTGATAACCCAAAGCGAGAACCCTTGAAATGTTGGGGTTGTGGAGAAGAACATATACTAAGATATTTCCCACATAGAAAATAGAACAATAGGAAAGTATACAACATCCAAGAAGCTACCACAATCAGTGATGTGTCTAGGGGCATGCCACAGATTTATGCAGCCTTGGATAATAAACAAGCTGATCACCAAGCTTCAATGGTGGAGATGGAAGGTATGATCGCCAACCGTCTAGTTTCTATTCTAATTGACCCTGGTTCTAATTTGAGTTATGTGGCTCCTCAGACTGTTGATAAGTGTAAACTACAACCAGTTAGACATGTTAATCCATGGTTAGTACAACTAGCCACTGGAACCAAAAGAAAAGTAGCAGAGCTCATACCATCCTGCCAATTCATTATGGATGGATTGCCCACCCAAGCGACCCTTAACATACTTCCCCTAGGGTCTTATGACCTATTGATTGTTATGGACTGGTTAGTTGCTTATAAAACTAAGTCTAACTATTACTATAAAACTTTAAAATGTGTAAATGAAGAAGGGAGAAAATTAACCCTCCAAGGGATTCAGAAGCATGTCTCAGTGAGACGAATATTATCTCTTCAAATGAAAAAGTATTGTAGAAAGGGATGCCCCCTATATGCAATACAAGTGTTGGAATATGTTTATGATGAAAAACCAAACCTAGAGGACGACCCCAGATTAAGAGAGTATAAATACGTGTTTCCATAAAAGGTACTGGGTCTACCTCCGAGAATAAACATTGACTTCTCAATAGAACATGCAGTAGGAGCAATGCCAGTGTCTAGAATGCCCTATAGGATGAGTACACCAGATCTAATTGAGATAAAGATACAACTAAAGGAGATGATGGAAAAAGGATACATCCGACCCAGTGTGTCTCCATGGGGAGCACCAATATTGTTTGTGAAAAAGAAAGATGGAACACTTCAACTATGCATGGACTATAGAAAACTCAATAAGACAACAATAAAGAACAAGTATCCCTTACCAAGAATCAATTACTTGTTCAACCAACTACGGGGTGCTTCCATTTTCTCAAAGATTGACTTAAGGTCCGGATAACATCAAGTTCAAATCAAAGATGAATACATCCACAAAACATCCTTTAGGACAAGGTATGGTCACTATGAATTTGTGGTGGTGCCATTTGTATTAACCAATGCCCACGAAACTTTTATGTGCTTGATGAATAATGAACTCAACAAATTCCTAGACATATTTTTATTGGTTTTTGTTGATGATATTCTAATCTATTCCAATAACATAGAGGAGCATGAATAACATCTTAAATTAGTTCTACAAGTACTAAGAGAGCATCGGCTCTATGCTAAGTTTAACAAGTGTGAATTTTTCCAGAAGCAAGTCCATTACTTAGGCCATGCCATTTCTGAAGAAGGAGTGGCAGTAGACCCTGAAAAGATTAGATCTATCATGGAATGGCCTACCCCAAAGGTTGTATCTAATATCATATGCTTTATGGGCTTAGCAGGATACTACAACAGATTCACAAAATGATTTTCCAAGATCGATTTTCCAATCACTGCCCTTCAGAAAAAGGGGGTTAAGTTCACCTAGACATCAAAATGTGAAGAATTATTTCAGGAACTGAAATACCTTCTAACCCATGCACCTATGTTGAATATTGAGGACCCTAAGATTGAATTCCTCATGTGTACAGATGCATGTAAGGAAGGACTCAGAGGAGTCCTGATGCAAAAAGGGCATGTAGTTTGCTACGAATCCAGAAAATTGAATGAGCATGAAATAAATTATGTGACCCATGATCTAGAGTTGGCTACCATAGTGCACGCCTTAAAAATGTGGAGGCATTACCTCCTAGGTAGGATATTTGTACTTATGATAGACCATTGTAGTTTGAGGCACCTATTCGATCAACCAAATCTCAATGCTAGACAAGCTAGGTGGATGGATCTCCATAGTGAATTTGATTTCGAAATCAAACACATCAAAGGAAAAGAAAATAGGGTAGCCGATGCAATTAGTAGAAGTGGGAAAATTATTCACCTGGAAGTGGTAAGCACCTGTGAAATGGATGTAAGGGAGAGAGTAAGGAATGCAAAAGAAACAAATTCATTCTTCAAGACCGTGACGTCATACCTAAAGCAAGAGCCCACAAGGTTAAAGTATGAAGGGTATCAGATGTTTGATGAAGTCCTGCTAACCTACATAAATATATTGTATATTCCAAGTTGTGACGACTTGAAGAGGTTCATAATGGATGAACTACAAGAGATACCATATACTGGTTACCCAGGTTATCAGAAAATGATCACGACCACTAGGAAACAATTCTATTGGCCTGGATTGAAAAATGACATAGCTGACTATATAGCTAAGTGTATAGAATGATAGCAAGTTAAGGCAAAACACTGGCACCCAATGGGGTTGTTACAACCTCTACCAATTATAGAATAGAAATGGGAAACCATCTCCATGGATTTCATCACTGGATTACCAAAATCGGCCAAGCAGAATGATGCCATCATGGTAGTGGTAGACAAATTGAGAAAGTTTGCTCACTTCATTCCTGTCAAGTCAACTTGCAAGGAAATAGATATTGCCAACATATTCATGAAGGAGATATTCAGACTGCATGGCATTCTTAGGGAGGTTGTATCTGACAGGGACACAAAATTTACTTCAAGCTTTTGGAAGTCTTTAGTGGCTGGTTTTGAGACTAAATTGTTGTTTAGCACAACCTATCACCCTAAAACCGATGTAAAAACAGATAGATTAAACCAAATATTAGAAGACATGTTAAGGATGCATGTAATGCATCAACCTAAGAAGTGGGAATACTACCTGCCATTGGTAGAATTTTCCTACAACAATGGTTATCAAGAGTCCTTGAAGACGAGCCCTTTTGAAGCCCTCTATGGTAGATAGTGCAAGATTCCAATCAACTGGAGTAATCCAGTGGATAGAATTACAATCGAACCCAACATGTTGAAATAAATGGAACAACAAGTGATTCAAATTAATAAAAATATGAAACTTCTCAGGATAGACAGAAGAGTTATGCTGACAGAAAGAGAAATCCCAGAGGTTCAAGATAGGAGACCATGCCTATCTCACAGTTAGGCCCAGGAAGAGTTCCTTGAAAATGGGAGCTTGTGCGAAGCTAACACTCAGGTATTTTGGACCCTTTGAAATATTAGATAGAGTGGGACATGTAGCCTATAGGCTATCACTCCCTCCCACAGTGAAGGAACATAATGTTTTCCATGTTTCCTAATTGAAGAAATATGTACATGATTATAATAATATAATTGACTGGTCTATGATTAAGGTGGAGCCAGAAGGAGAATTTCTGCTAGAACCTCAATGCATACTAGACATGAAAGAAACCTCACTCAGGAAAAGAACCATTGCAAAGGTCAAGGTGTAGTGGAAAAACTTTGGCCTAGATGAGGCCATGTGGGAAATGTAGGATGCCATGAAACATGCATATCCATTTTTATCCACTTCTATATATACAGAGCACATTGACAGATAGAACATCGAGGATGATGTTCCTTTAAGGGGAAGGGAATTGTAGCACCCCTGTTTCCCCTAGTTTGTAAATATAACTATATCAGCCAAAAGACTATGACAAACTCGATATGTGTGAATGTTGACTTGATGAACCTTTGTATGAAAGGTCAATGAATGTAATTTGTGTTATTAATAGAAAATGGATAAGTGTTGCATGACTGTTGAAAAAGGGTTTTCCAAGAAAGACCATAGATGCTATGAAAGAGATGGTGAGGGGAACCTAGAATGGTTGAGATAAACCCCACCAAACCAGTACTTTGCTAGATTTAATTCCTCAGGATCATAACAACTCTTTGACCCGGGAATGAATTATAGTTAGGCTGGTAGGTGGGAAGACATCCTCAAGAGTTAATGAGGGGATGGGGCAGAGCACCCATATGTAAGGATTGCAGACTTGACCATAGATTAGGAATTCAGTCCACACACAATCTTGCTGAGGAAGGAAAGAAAGGAAAGCGTGGTGGGCAGAGGAAGAATTGCGAAGAGTGCAAAGATGAGAGACTAAGCTCTCGAGTTCAAGGAAGAACTATGAAAAAGAGTGTGTTATGATCACATGAAATAGAGACTGAGATGAGAGAAGGAGAGTAACCTTCATCCCTATCTATGACTGAGTTGAGAGAAGGAGAGTAAACTTCGTCCCTATCTATGACTGAGTTGGGAGAAGGAGAGTAACCTTCGTCCCTTTCTATTTCAGTGCCGAGAGAAGGAGAGTAACCTTCGTCCCTTTCTATTTCTGTGCCGGGAGAAGGAGAGTAACCTTCGTCCCTAACTTTCGTTGAGCCAAAAGAAAATATTCAATCGCAAAGCATCGTGATCTAGATCAGGAGTGGCAAGTGGTAAATTTGTTAGGATTGACCGAGCCTATGGTTGGGTGGAAATGAGCACCCCTTTCAATAGTCGCATCACGTCTTCTGGTTCTGATAAGTGTTTTCATACTTTGTGTATTGAACTGAAATAATGGATGAATGCATGGGTTTATATGTATGTGTATCTATAAATGGTTTCTATGTGGAATGGTCATGATATGTGTATGAATTTATATCCTTGTGAACTTATGCTTCTAACTGATAGTCTATATGCCCCAACTTAGCCCTTAAGGATGCTTGGGACATAATCCTGTAAGACAGACGAGATAGGAGATATCGTGTAAATCTGACCCTATCCATTTGAAGAGGATACCTCTTTCAGACTCCTTGCTGTGCGACTGAGATTTCATGCCCAATTCCTTAACCATTTCATGATAAAGTTCAGGAAGGATAGTGAGGTTCAAGCCTTGAAAGGGGAGATCTATTCATTTGGAAGATGAGAGGAAGAGATCCATTCAGGAGGACCCATATGACCAACACCTAGGAACCCTGTGCTAAGCCTAAGGGAGCTAAGTCCCTCTAGTTTCAGAACTTCGAAAGTTTAGGACTTCAGAGTATTTTCAGCCCAAATAGTCACAAATAGGCTGAAGGTGACCGAGAGTCACAATTACCTGTAAGGTCAACTGGCATTGGGTTGTTTCCATAGTGGTTAGAGGAACCTATCTTACCAACTAAATTGGGATCCAACTCCCCATCACAAAGTAGCGTGAGCCACCAATCGATAATTTTTAGAGGTCCCCTCAACTGTTGGATTTAAAATGAGAATACTTCGACAAAGTTCTGCTTCGGGAGAATAGTTATTCTATAGCATCAAACTCCCCAAACGCTGAAGTTGTGAAGTATAGGAAAGCCATAGATTTGGGGGAGATCGTTAGGATCCCCACCTACCATCCAATCATCCCAGAGGAGAGACTCATGCATGGTACTTCGACGAAGTCCTTCTTCAGGAGAACAAAGTGGAAGTGAAGCCAAAACCCCCCGAAGGCTGAAGTCACAAAGTGACCAGGACCGTTGATCTAGGGATCCTTCAGATTCTCTCATAGCCGTATGATCTATGATGAAGTCAACCCGGGGTTGACCACTTCGGGAGAGAATATACGTGTAATGTCAAAACCCCCGAAGGCTGGAGATACAAAGTAATGTGGACCTTGGATCTAAGAATCCTTCGGGACCCCTCCTGACCATTCGATTGTTTGGACGCATGTATCATGTCGAGAGTACATGGGAGCCCACGTGTCAAGTGACAATGTTTCTAGGGGTGGCGACCTCGTGGCATGGTATAGGTACCCTTGAGAGAAAGTTATGAGGCAGAGGTAATGTGGACACCCTCAGACCGATAGATCTATGCCGAGGTCAGCCCGACGATGCCCAACTTCAAGAGAAAAGAGGAGTTTGCATCACAAAACTCCCAAAGGCCGAAGTTGTGAAGTAAAATTATTTGTGGATCTATGGATCCACATGGAAAAATCTCAATCGTGGTATTTGAAGGATGTTAGAAGGCCATCAGTCTGAAGTGACATGGTGAAATGACATCACCCAGGGTGACATGGAATCCAGTTTGACATGCCACGTGTCACTCAGATTTGTGCGTACCACATAACCTATAGACCCATTGGAACGTGACAAGTGTCACCCCTGGCCCTTCTACGTGTTAGTACGTGGTATGTGCTCACCTAGCCAAAATGGTTGGTGAAGTGATCAGAAATTTGGGAGTCTAAGACTTCGGGACTCCGAAGGATTTGGAGTGTAGTATTGTAAGGAGACCAAAAGGCCCGAAAGGTAAGAGCCACATGGAAAGTTTACGAGACTTTAGGAGGTATTGTGCGTAGATAGTAAAGAGGTGTTCAATGCTGAATTCCCGAAGCGTCGAAGTGCTGAATCCATATACAGTTAGTATGTTCGATGAATACCGAGTCTGTCATTGGCTTAGGTGATGAATGTATGTTCCCTATAAGAAGAGAGAACCCGATAATGGGTTCCCATGGATGCTACGTGGGTCTCAACCAATGAATGCCAAAAGAACTTTTGGGAAGCCATAACTTTCAACCCAAATCTCAGATTTGAATCGAGTAACAACCATTAGAATTCTACGGGTAAGTAGAAGAGGATAAAGACCTTGGATATAGGATTTGAGATGTTAAGTATACCAAAATTTTGATGCCCCATCCCTAGAAAAGATACTCAGGGGTCAGGTGTGTTACAAAGATGAACTCCAATGCTAAAATTTATAGCACACAAATCCATGGTGCCCTTTGTTAAACCGAATGCACCAGTGGGACATGTCTACTAGAGAAATGGCATGTTGTCTACTGGTGACATTATCTTTAAGACACCAGTGCATTTGGTAGACTGATGGGCACCTCTAGACTAATCTTCATTATCATAGTTGAAGTGACGCGACAGGTTACTATTAACAAACTGGCACCACCGTGATAGTGGAGCACCAATGTTTTGTTTCTTGGTGCATTGTAAATGATAGAGAACCGAAAATGATGCATCCAATGAGACATCCCACTATGAAAATTCAAAAAATATATGTTCCAGTGCATTTATGTATACAGTACAAGTGTGTTGGATTACAATGGTTGCACCACTATGTTAGTTTTTATAAATCGTTATGTTAGAGGTGCCTTTAGTTAAGTGAAGTGTACCAATGGGTAATGTTAAACGACATTGGTGGAATTTATTTGATGTGTGTATTTTTTATAAACTATGGTGGTGCATTTGAGCATTGACGTGTTTGGGCATTATGTGCCAGGATCGCATCCATGAGGTTGGTTAAAATTGGTGCAACGCTATGTTAAATTTTCATATAATGTTGAGACAACATTGTAGTTAATGAAGTGAAATGTGTCGGTGCAGGTAGAAGCTCAATGTGCATCTATTTCGGGGAGTTCAAAAGGATGCACCACATTGTAAAGGATAGAGCATCCGAAACGAGGCATCCAATGAGACGCTTCGCTATGAAAAATTGAGCAATATATGTCCCAGTGCGTTTTTGTTTATAGTATTGGTGCACGAGATTATAATTGTTGCACCACTACGTTAAATTTTATAAATCGTTATGTTAGCGGTGTCGTTAGTTGAGTCAAGTATAGCAGTGTGTAATGTTAAACGATACCAGAGTGATTAATTTGATGCATGCATGTTTTTTATAAAGTATGGTGGTGTGTTTGAACATTGATGTCAGGGTGTTATTTTTCAGGTATACTCCAATGCCGTTGGTTTGAATTGGTGCACCGCTAGGTTAAATTTTATATATCATTGAGCTAGCGATGCGGTTAATGAAGTGAAATGTACTGGTATGGGTAGAATCCCATTGTGCCCGGTTTTGGGGCATTTCGAAGGACACACCACTTTATTTCTAATAATTCATCACAATGCACTTGAGTGAATGACACCAGTGCATACATTTATGTGGCCCACTGGAGGCGGTGCTCACTATTTATTTAACATAGTACTCACCACTTCAGGGCGAGTTGAACCATTCAGGCACACCACACACAATTAAAAAAAATCACAAATTTCAAACTAAATTGTAATTTTGAATTGATGAAAATGCAAATTGAAAGGTAATAAATAATTTACCTGGTCTCTTCTGTCCCGAGGAAGCATGGTTGTACCGTTGAGATGAAATAACTTTTTTTGGTGATTTCCAAAATTTGGAAATGTGTGGAATCCACCAATGGATCTATTCAAGTCAATGTAGAGCACCGAAAACATAACATTGAAGGAAGAAATGTGAGCATTGGTGATTCCTTGAGAGTTTGGAAGCATGGGATGCACTGCAACAATGAAAATTAGTTTGGTAATTTTATTTTAATTTACCCCACTTTGATGCGCTTTTGGAAATTGAGGCACACTAGGGTGTAATATGCAACAAAAGAAATGTGATTTATTTAGTGCATATAATTTTATTATAAAGTATTGTGATGTGTTTAAACATTAGCTCTCCGGGGTGTTATGTTTTGGTTACGCCTAGGGTAATTGATTAAAATTGCTGCACTGATTGGTTAAATTTTATATATCATTGAGCTAGCAGAGCTGTTAATGAATTATAATGCACTAGTGTGGGTATAAGCCCATTTTGCACCAGTGTCGGGGTGTTTTGAAGGATGTACCACTTTGTTTTTTTGGTAATTTATCGTGGTGTGCTAGTTTTAACGACACCGATATAGACATATATAGATGCACCAAAAACTGTGCTCACTGTTTATTTAACACTATATGCATCACTTCAGGGTGAGTTGAAACATTCAGGGTCACCATGTGAAATTGAATTTGTTTTTGAAAAAAATGCCAAATTTTAAGCTAAATTGTATTTTTGATTTGATAAAAATGGAAAGAAGAAGGTGATAGATAATTTATCTTCTTTGTTCTGTCCCGAGGAGTCATGGTTGCATCATTAAGAGGAAATGAAAATTTGTGGTAATTTCTAAAATTTGGAAATGTGTGGAATCCAACAATGGAGCTATCCAAGTCGATGTAGAGCACTGAAAATGGGGCATCTTAAGAAAAAAGGTGAGAATCAATGCTTTCTTGAGAGTTTTAAATCTCATGATGCACTATAACAATGAAAATCGGCTTGGTAATTTTTTTATTTACCCTACCTCATTGTGCCTTTAGACAACTAGGCACACTGGTGTGTGTTGTTCAATGACACCGGTGTGATTTATTTATTTCATGTAATTTTATTATAAAGTATGGAAGTGTTACTATAACATGGACGCACTGAATAATTATTGTTCATGAATAATCTGATGCATTGATTCCTTAAAGGCACATTGATTAAAAAAACTTCCACAAAAGCGTCTCACTACCCGCCTCCACTATGAATAGTGACAAGGTGCTTGAGCATTTAAGCACCGATGCGGTAGTTTTTAGATGTGCATTGGTGTGTATGTGCCATAAAGGTGCACAAAAATAAAAACCTCTGCCCACCCACCTCTGCTATAAACAACTAAGGGAAGAATTGTCCAGGGAGGTTCCACAAAAACCTCTGTAAGAAGTCGTTCTCCTTGTAGTTCTTTTTCTGCTGGATTATCCCAACTCACTGGTGTGTTACACTTCCTTCCATACAATGCTTCAAATAGACTCATCTTTAATGAGTCCTCATACCCATTATTGTAAGAAAATTCAATTAAATGGATATAATATTCCCATTTTGATGGTTGGTCCATCACATACATTCTGAGAATGTCCTCAATTATCTTGTTAGTCCTCTCCATTTTCAAATTTGACTTTGGGTGATACACTGTACTGAGATTTATATTTTTCCCAAATCCCTTGAACAAACCTTTCTAAAAATTGGATGTAAAATTTGAGTCTCTATCTAAAATTATTCCCTTGGGAACTCCATGTAGCCTAGAAATTTATTTCATGTAGATTTATGTAATATTTTTTGTCTTGTGTGTAGTCTTTACTAGAATAAAATGTACAACCTTAGTCAATTTATCGATCACGACCATGATGGAATCATTCTACTTCATTGTTTTGGGAAGCTTTGTAATAAAATCCACTGTGACTACCTCCCTGTTTCATTTTGGAATGGACAATCACTGTAACAACCTAGTTGGATGTATATGCTCAATTTTCACCTTCTAGCACTCTAGACACCTGGCGATACAATTAACCACTTCTTTATTCATTCCAGGCCAAAAATATTGGCTTCTTACATGTAATGTCCCTAATCCGAAACCCTTTGTAATTGTACATATAGGCCAATGAGCCATTTGTATCAATTATTAATGTAAATGTACATATAGTTTGGTGAGTCATTGGCACCAAGTCGTGGTTTTATGCACATCTGAGTAGTGCGCGAGAATTAATATCAAAGAAAGGGTGTGCACATTTCATAGTGTTGTGCACACTTGAGTAAGTGTGCGTGGATTACCTGGAAGTGCACATCAAACT
>JASDQU010819062.1:40863-60213 GCA_032191745.1 Picea mariana | reverse complement strand
CTTGGTTATGGAAGAAATCAAATATTCAGGAAGAAAGCGAAGATTCAGGAAGAAAGGCGAAGTACGAACTACGCGGAAGGCACAGTGACTGATATTGGGTCGAAGTGGCCAAAGAAGTGGAAAATAAGGAGCGAAGTAATGGAAAAAGATTTTTTGAATGAGAAGATCGAGGAAGATAGATCAACAAGGAAGATGGATCATGGACAACTCAACAAGAGAAAAAATCCACCAACAGATTCTTTGGAGCACCTCATGGGAAAGAAGGAAAGATAGGCTGGTGAAGCCTTGAAAACATAGGTCAAGTTGACCTAGGGTTTTAGAAACCTAGGGTTTTGGATCTAGGGTTTTGACACCTAGACAATTTCCATGTAATGTATAAATAAAGGTCTATGAGAATTGAGAGGTTTGGTCAACAATTGGTTAGTTATTGTGGGTTAAGAGAGTGATTATTGTCGATCACAGGACATAAACATTGTGTTGAGAGAATACTGGTGTATTGTAAGATCTTGAACTAGGTGAGAAGATAAAATCTGGAGCTAGGTGAGCAGGGAGGGGAGAGAAGGAGAGACAAAGAGAGAGATATGAAAGATAAGTGCGCAAATAGAAATGTATGTTTTCATATAAATATATCAAGAAACAAAGTTCTATGGATGTAGCCCTACAGAGAGGGTGAACCACGTATATCTTGTTGTTATGTGTGATTGATGTTGTGTTCTTTGCCTTCTGTTATTCTGTTATTTCATTACTATGCCAGATTTGAGATATAGCTACGCGAAGTAGACTTAAGTTGGTAAAGGAATAACTAGATCTTCATGTGTTGTTGTTTTGGATCCACTTTTCATTTCCTCTAGTTGTAGACACCTGTGTCCTGCAATCCCCCTATTTCTACCTCGGGTGAGACTGCATCTACTCCGCAGGTGTTGCCAAAAAGGCCAGTATTTAGGGCTTGTTGGTGCGCTATTAGAGTTGAACCCTGGGTCTACCCCAATGCCAACATGCAACCAAGACAGAAGGATAGGGAAGGGAAAGGAGAATACATAGGTGGGTTCCTAGAACCTTCAAGATTCACCATGATATTGTGCAGGATATACTAACTACAGAACATATCTGAACTCATTCATACTAGAAATAAAGATACTCAAGTTGCAAAAATCATTTATACACAGAGAAAACATATTGATCTTATCAAGCATAAAGAAGTACTGTAAAGACACAATGCATAAGCGTAAACACAGAATGACACAATACATTTCAAAATTTTGGGTCCTTATTTATATAGTAGCATCAAAACTTCTCGAATACAATATCATAGATACAAATTAGTACTCTATTAAAAATGTCTGGCTCAGGACTCATATCATAGAACTCTATCTATCCTTTTTCTCAAAACTGTATACAGATTACAATTATAGAACCTTTTGTCAACTAACAATTAATTAAATACAACCAACCCTTTTACAATAATATTCATATCATATATAGGTTGAATGGGATCTTATGTCTTTGGACTCATATGCTTTCTCGTTCTATTGTAACTTATTTTTCCTTGCTGGTGTAGCATTGTCCCTTTCCACAATCGATTTATGTTTCTTTACTTGCTCCACTGTACAAATATTTCTATAGCTTACGCAACTAACCAAAAATGGGACTATAGTCCTTGCACAACTTCAAATCCAAAAATGAAGGGCCCAATAGGCTCCAACCACAATCCTTAACTCACCCTCGAGTCAAGTACTTGGCTCTTTCGTGGCTTCTAGGAGTAACTATTTCTTTCCCTTATCCTCATTCTCTTATTTACTTTCATCTTCTGCTTGTGATTTCTCTTTCTCTGCCTCTTCAAATGAAGGGCCCAACTCTGGGACCAAATCTAAGGCCCACTTCCTGACTTCCTAGAAACTCCCAATTTTATCCTGCCACTTCCTAGAAAGCAGTGAGGTCTCATATACAAACTGCTGAGATGCATCTGTGATACATCCTTTGGGCTTGTATGTCACCAAAGAATTCCATTCAAAATCGACTATAGCATCTACATGATGCATTTTCATATACATCGTCTGAACGATAGGTCAGAATTCATGTAGCTCCTTGGCTACAGATTGTGCCTCAAACAGAGAATTCAACTCATTATCTTCTTGCTGAATTTGATCAAATTTCTCTTGTTTCTCGAGCAGATCCATAGTGACTACAACTTCCTCATTCAACAATTGTATTCTCGTGCTCATGTTTTCTAGAGTTTGGTTGTGCCTTTCTATAATTCCTATCCAATAGCTAAATTCTCGTAACATCTTTCTACACTTAGTTGTGCACTTGTGTAATAATGCTTGGCATTATTACCTTCCAACACTATTTTCTCCATCTGCTCTTCCAACTTTCGAGGTTGTTGTTCTGCTTCATGCTGTCTCTGCTGCAACTGTACTTCCAATTCCTCTGTACGAATGGCCAGTTGTGACCATGCTCACTGGAGTATCTCGATATGATGCTCAGGCTCTCTTGCATCACTGGACTTTGGCAGCTGTGTAGCTACTTTCCTTATTTCCAGTCAAGATTCAACAAGCCTCTCCTAGACTCATTCCATTTTCTGCTTAGGTTGCAACATCTCTGCACACTGCTGAGGGTTTTGGAGGACTAGCTCCATTTTTTCTTGCACTGACATTGCGTTTTGTCTTGAAGCTATCTTAGGCTCCTTCTAAACCTTTGGTATCTTCTCCTCTTTGTGGACCTTATATTATGGGGTTGCACTTATAATAACACCCTCAACCTTGGTCATTGAGGAAGTGCGTTGTGGAATTAGGACTTGCGGCTTTGATCCTTCTTGCATCTTCATTAAAGACAGAATGTTCTTGATTGGCATAAAGGGTATGATCTTCTCATCCTAGGATTCAGGGTTTGGGCCAGTCATTTGTAGCCTTTGTTCGGGTACTTCCGGGTTTGGACCAAGGAGTTTTGGTCTCTTCTCAGGTATCTCTGGGGGATCGAGTTGAATATGTTCTGGATCACTGGTTTTGGATGGAACATTAGTTTATGGAGGTGGCAACTAGGGTTGCGGTGGTTATGTAGGTTTCTTAGTGATGATGGTGGTGGATTTAGTGGTGTCAGGATCAGGGTCGTCCTGGATGTCTATATATAAGCTGGGATCCCCATTCTTCTTGCCATGCTTGTTGGGACCCTGGAAACCTTTGGACACATCCTCACCTTCAATGGACAGTCCAGTAAGAAGGTGGATGTCCTCTGCGTGAATTGGATATCTCCTCTCCAACCACATGCTTCTGTCATGTACCTTGTTGATCATAAACTTGGTACACCTCACAACTTCTCCAGTGGTGCCAAAAAAATGGCAAATTTTGAGGTTCATGATGGTAGAGTTGAACAGATTGATGATTTGGGGATTTGGCACAAACTAAATGCCTCCCAAATCATCTGGAGTGAAACTCCAGAAGACGTCAATGTTCATATGAGGGAACATAACCTGGTATGTCAGGTCAAATTCGAGGATCTTTACTTTCTCAACTTTCCCCTTCAGATCGCCCATGATCTTGACCCGAGGGTCACATGGCTCATCTGGTACTACATCCTTTGAAACAAGACTTCAGCTCCATGTATATCTTGGCATGGTGAGTCTGCACTATCAGCAAGTTGCAGAGGAGAAACAAGGATTGAGGATCATGACTAAGGGTCGAGGGATTACATAGGCTTTCTCACGCTTCCGAATTCACAAATATCTTGGTTCTTTCTAGGAAACAATGCATCCTACACCGAACTCACAGAACCTTATACCTGGGCTTATATGGCAAGTTTTGTAATAATTGTTATTCATCATTAACCCTATAGATGCAACTTGGATCTGTGTTGTCCGACGAGACTGGTTAATGCGGTAAATCTCTCAGGTGATCTTAGCATTTACTATTCATGTTGGTTAGGGACATGGCTGATTTCGAACCTTACCATTTAATGAATGAGAATAATGGCATGAATACCGATGGAATCTTTGTGTATCACGACTTTATGGTTTAACAAAATTTAGACAGAGTATTGTAGCGGTAATAAAGGTTGTGACTGGATTGGGTCTGTGTGGAAAATGGACTAGGATTACCTCTAGATTCCCTCTCCCTCTGACCACAAATGATCTGTTGTCATATTTAATGACTGTCATTAATATATTCATGGCTCTTTTGATCCTACGATGATGAGTAAGAAGTTATGCATCAAAAAACACTTAGACAGAAAAAGTGAACTACATGTCGTGCCACAATAATGCACTCTTCAAATTTATTAACTGAATTCACAAAAATTGAAAAAAAATCAAATCTAAATAATATGCATGCTCCTTTGGACTAGAGAAACAATCATTTATCTCACTTATGAGACATATAGGGTTTCAGAGGAGTGCCATTCACCCATCCTGGATGCAACATGCCATATGTAGTTAAGAAGACTCTTATGTCTTCTAGGTATTCCGGTATGGCCTCAACCCAGAGCAAGTTTGCATCTGGGATCTGATCATCGAATTCTCCACAACTTTCTCCCTACTCTAATATAGATAGGTGATCAGGCCCTATGTTGCATCTTCAAGGATTAACGATCACTTCAAAAGAAAATTTCCGAAACAATAGCAACCACCGACAAATTCCTCCTTCCATAACAGGTTTGTTAACTAGATATTTTAATACAAAATGATCAGTAAATAATTTAAAATGAGAACCTAATAGATAATGTCTAAACTTCTGCAGAGCATAAATCATAGCTAAATCCCTTTCTGTGGTTGTGTAGTTGTGCTCATATTGTGAGAACTTCTTGCTAGAAAAGTAGATAGGATGATCCATGGCTCCATCTCTTGGTTGAGCTAAGATGGCTCCCAAGGCAATACTTGATGCATCTACGTGCACATGAAATTTATTTTCCCAGTTTGGAAATATTGGAATAGGTGTTTTGCTAAGATTTTCCTTTAGGATATCGAACTCTTTATCACACTCCGGGGTCCATTGGAACACTTCAAACTTCTTTAGTATATTTTCCATAGGTGCAGTGATTTTTGAATATCTTCTTATAAACCTTCGATAGTAGCCTATTTTCCCCAGCGTGGAGAGCAACTACTTAACACTCGTAGGTGGCCGCATGTTCACAATAAATGCAACTTTGGCTGGGTCTACCAGTACTCCTTCTCGACATACTATGTGGTCCAACAAATTTCCATGTGGCACACAAAAGATACACCTTTTGAGGTTCAATGATATCTACAATTATCTACATATATCGAACATCAATTGTAGTAGCACTACATGTTCCTTAAGAAGACTTTATATCATCCAATCGTCCAAATAAACTTCTATAAACTTGTGGAAAAATTCTCAGAAAGTTGCTATTACAATCCAGGAAAAAACTACAGGGGAGTTCTTTGAGCCAAATGGCATCATATTATATGCAAATGAACCCCATTTTGTTATGAATGTGGCCTTCCTTTTGTCTTCTTCTGCAATCCTTACTTGTTGATACCCCAAAAATCCATCTGTAAATGAGTAAGATTCTTTCCCTACAACCTGTTCTATCACCTCATCACTAAAATGTATTGGGAAAGGGTCATGCAGATAGGTAGAGTTAAGGATTATATAGTCTACATAGACCCTAATGTCCTCCGTGTCTTTATTGCTCTGGATGACTATTGGAATAACCCATTCCGCTTCTTCTACTGCAAAAATGAGTCCAGCTTCTAGCATCTTTTCTATTTCCCTCTTGACCTTTTCTTTCACTCTGGGGTTAAGGTGATATGGTCTATGCCTTACATTCTTAGATCTTGGTTTTAGTTCAATTTTCATTTCTCCCATAGCTCCGTTAATCCCTTTTATCTCTGAAAATGTCTTTGGGAACAAGTCCTCATACTCTCACAACAAGATATGTATTTTTTGACTAGTTTTCTCATCCTAGTAATACCCCACCATAGCTATCTTGGGTTTCTTTGTAGTCCCTATATTGACTTTGTGCAACTTCAATGGATAATTATAAGAACCATCAGTCTGGTTGGGTATGATGTTATGGATTTCTCTGCTTCCTTCTATTTCATTAATGGCTAAGTTTCTCAATTCTTCTAAATCATCTGGGCTTTCCAAATCCTTTTCAATCTTATAGAATTCTATAGGTATCTTTTCCAATTTTAGGTGAAGGTTAGAATGAAGTTCTTGTCTATGCTTTGCACATAACACTAGGTTTGATTTCCGTTTACTAGTATCTATAAAAATGAATTATTTAATTCTTTGCAGGACTACTTTAATTTCAAGGTACTCACTTGTAAACGAAAATTCCTTGCAAAATTGATCTTCCAACATTTTCCAGTCATTTGTCTATCTTCTGGTGTCCTCATGCATGAACCAAGATTTCAAAATTGGACCTAGTGACTGAGCAAATACTTGAACCCATAAGTGGGATGGTATTTCCGCAAATTTCCACCATCTCACACATTGTTCAATATGTGCTTTAGAATCACACTATCCGTTGAATAGTTGCACAACTTGGAAATCCATCCGCATATCTGAATCCAACTGCTCCTTATCTTGAAATCTATATTGAATAGCTCACTTCACATCTTCCCAGTTCTCAACTAAGGCTCTGTGATTGGCCCACCATTTGAAAGGGGTCTCTTGGAGGGATAAATCCAACACTGAGATCCTTTGATCCTCCACTACCTTTTCTTTCATGATGACCATAGAAGTTTCAAGTCCTAAGGTACCATCATATATTGGGTGTTCTTTGACCTCAGTTCCAACCCATCTAGTTTCCCTGACAGTTGCACATCTTCTTGAAAATATTTCGTATGAATCTTGTTGTTAACTATCAAATGCCAGTTTTGAATATCCGTTCACTGATTGTATGCTCCTCCAAGTTATTGATCCATCAATAGTAGGATTTATGTAGTCTTCCCTTATTCCTGTTGTCACAGTGTACAACTGATCCAGTTCTTCTCCCTCCATAGTTTTGTTTGTTGGCTCCCTATATCAAGGGCCTACATATGGATCTAAGGGTTGAACTACTATTATTTTGTCTTCCTCAAATGCCATAGTGTCTTTATTTAGGTCAATCACCACATAGTTTTCATAATTCAAATCAATACCAAGTAGTGCAGGATAAGGGTCCTTATCCCCCATGATTTTGATCACCTCAAAATCAGCTACAGTCTTCACTTATGCAACATCTATTTACACATTCTCCAGTCTTCCAATTGGGAAAATACATTATTGATTTTCCATTCTTAACTGGATTGGGGAATATGTCAACTGGGGTTTTCCTAAGGCTTCCCAAGTCTTTTTAAGCAGTATATTAACATCAAATCCTAGATCTAACATGACATCCTTAATCTCAAACTCATCTACCTGGTCTACTAATCTAAACTCTTTTCCAGTTTGTACTTTCCTTCTCTGCACTATGAGTATTTTTCTTGGGAATATTAGTCCTTATTCTTGTTTCTGGAGATTCTTCATTCCCTAGAACTAGGTACAGTGCATTGCGCAACTTTTCTGTCAATTGGTCCTTCCCAAGAATATCAGAAAATAACTGAAACCAAAGGCCAACTACATTTTTTGGTTGCTCAAGTTGTCTCATTGGTACTACATGGTTTTTGGGTGTAGGGGGTGAAGCAAGGACTTGCGCAATATTGGCGTAAAGAATAAGTTGAGGGGGTTTAAATTGCATCTCGGGGCTAGGGATATTCTGAAATAATTCTACAACATTTTTAAAGAGTAGCTTATATTTCAGAGGATCATACATGTCCTCCTTAGGTGTTTCTTTCTAGATCTATGGTAAATCGTCAGCATCTGTGCCAATATTTTCCCCTCCTCGAGTAACGATATTAAGGTTGGGAATTTTTCCTCTAATAACTCTCTTTATCTCTGAAATGGTGAGGTTAGTTCCTCGTTGACGTACCCAATCTTTCCATTTTGCAGTTAGTTATGGGAAGTCTTCAGTTGCATGTTGATTGGTTCTATAGTGAGAGCACCATGGTCGCCTCGAATGAGAGAACATTTCTCATCATATTTGTAGCATCTACTTAGTCCTCTTCCCCTCGTTCTTCCTCCTCTGAATTCTCCTCTAGCTCCACATCCACAACCTCTTTCCAATCCTTGAGGGGTTTCATTCACCCTGAATGATGTTCGATCCAGCTTTTCTGCAAGTGCATAAAATGATCTACACTAATTAATAGCATGTGTGGTATATGGACAAAAATCACAATGCAAAGTATTTGGAACTGTTGAATAATTCTGAATAATGGGACATTGTCTTGGCCCATGCCCATGGATTTGACAAATAGTGCAATACGCAACTGATGGAGCTACTTGATTATCTGGGAAAGCATGATATGGGGTTGGTGTATGGAATGGTAAATTGACATATACTTGTTCAAATCTTCCCATGGGTCCTGGTTAGGGTCCCATCGAATTATGAGGAGGTCCCATTCAACAAATGTCCTTCTATGTAACATCCAACACACTAGACTTATGGTCGTCTTGGCTTGGGTATCATCAATTCTCGAATCTTCTCTGTAAGTGTTGATATTTCCCCTTGTATTTGTGCCAAATTTTCATTTGTTGGGGGTCTGGTCATTCTCAAGATCCTCGAATATCCTTACATGGATTCTATCTTCATTGATTGTTCCAAGGCATCTATTAAAGTGGCTATCCGTTGTTGCATTAACAGAATCAGTGTCAGAGGTAGAAATCCTTGGATATACCATTCTCTTTGATGTTCCTCGTGACTTGGATGTGATAACCTCCCTATATTGTATTTAAACTTATGGTTGTATTCCCAAGTGTTATTGGATAAATCAGTTAATGTGGACATAAACTGATCTCCCTAGATCCATCTAGATCTAGAACAAAACAAGACAAGACCTGATGTTTTCCCTAATATTTAATCATTGAGCTTACTATCAAACAAGAGATGAATGAGATACCTTTCAATATCGCTTCCTTATATCTTTGTTGTCCCTTCTTTGCTTCACTGCTCTTGTGATATCAGATCTACAATGAAACACAAACCAACCAAAGTGAAAGAAACGATAGTATATTCAATGAAAACTTACACATGTGATCAACGAGTCATGTAATAAAATGATAATGATTTTATGGGAAAGAAACATGCCGCTAGATTATATTAAGTAAAAGTGGAAGATACAACCAAACAACCTTGATGTTGCAAGGCTCCCTTTTGGTGGCCCTTTGCTCCAACACACACACACACTTGCTCCAAAATTGCATGAAGAGGATCCATAATAACTTCATGGATAGATGAAGGCCTCAAGCATCAATTGAAATAGAATACCTCACACAATTCTCAACCTATTCCTTCATTAATTCCTTGCTTGATCTTTCTTTCTTAATCCTACTTAACCTTTTCCATGAGAAATCCACCATTATATAGGAGAAAGAGAGATGGTTAAAGAGATTAGGATGATCCCACAAAATCATATAAGCGATTAGGATCCTAACCATATGGATTCCAACTCATATTCTATAGGATCCCTTCTAGAACTTTCTTGAACTTTTTCCCTTTCTTAGTCTTCCAATGTCACTGCACCTTGGCTATAGTGCAGCCTACGGAAATGTCACAAGAAAATTCATTACAGCTTGCGAAAGTCAGGCATTTCTACATTGTACCTTATGACTAGCCTATGATGGCATTCTAAAAAATGTTTTGTAGAAGAGGGAGCTAGTCACTTTTCTCATGAAGAAAGGTTATTTTGGAAGCCTGAACACATGTTGTAGAAACATCACCAGGGTGACTAAAATAATGTGTAAGAGAATTCCCCCCAAAGTATGAGGCTAAAACTCGTGAGAGCCAAAATACTTTGTAGAATATGTGTGTGTGTCAAAAACAAGAAGCACACTAATCGAAAACCTGCAAACAACCAAGCATCTATGCAACATTACACCATTTCTGAGGTAGTCATTCCCATGCTCAGACTACAAGTGATTTAAATAATAAATGTCAATCATTTCCACCAATCATACACTATGGATCCATGTCACCAAGATTCTACATAGCCACCAAGAATACACTGTGGATCTATGCTTGTATAAAAACTCATATTCGGACATAGCCACAAGACATACAAAGTGGATCTATGTGTCAATACAAATCATAAATATTCCATCACAACTTGGATCGAAACAATGAGATCCAAGGTCTTCAATCTCGTCATCCATCAGTACGAATCTAACGATGCGATTATAGGTGTTGAAGTCGAACATAGTAGAAACCACTTGATTACCAGCCATTGATGAAAACCATTAACAAGTGTGAGGGAAATCACCATTGATGTCAATGACTCCCAAGGTATCTTAGTACAATCCAACGAATGCAAATAAATGAGCTGAGGTCGAGCACTCAATAGGATCTCTCAATCAGAGGTCAATGATGTGAACCCACTGTCAAAAGTGAAGAAACCTGCCATTGAGGCATGTAGGTTCTAAGGTACTAATTGATTTCTAAGTCTTATTCCTGGATAATGAGTTGAAGTCGACATGAAAAGAATCGTCACTGGAGGGACTTGATGTATCCCCCATCAATGACACAAAGTAAGTAACAGATTTAAGGTAGATCAAAGTGTGAAGATGATTTGAAACTAACACAGGGAAGGCTAACATGGTAAGAATTGATAACTGCATATGGTCGAATCGATAAAAGGCTTGTGAAAGGTTGGACTTCTCTTGAACATATGAATGACGTGACAATGGTCTTGGCAACATTGACTCAAAGACGACCCAAGATATGAATTTGTGGAAGGCCAAACGAGGGACAAATGAATTTCTCAATCCAGATTCAATGATGAAGGGGGTGTCATGTTCAAGAGCGACTATTACTGCCACTAACACAAATATAGTGACACATTTCTTTCCCAAATTTTCCCCCACCATTTCTGGCAAGTACCTCTATATTTTTACACAAGCTTGAGGAGGATAATATATTCTTGTTGATGTAAACTTGTCCTTCAGAAGAGTCCCTCAAAGTATGTTTAAATAACCCTAAGAAGGATTGGTTATGTTCCATATATGTCTTTCGATGTTTGTTTAATGAGTCCAAAGAGAGAAAACTAAGGGTTTTTTCATGTTTAGAGATTCTGAAAAGCACATAAAGAGGACTCTCTCAGCTCCTTTTTAGTAAATTAATTTGATGAGACTGAAAAAGTGATAACCTACTTCCCATCAAACTATTTCTTCAAATAATTTTACGAGCCTGGAAAGAGCAAGGTCACTCGGCAATATTTTCATGTTTAGAGAGTCTGAAAAGAGATTAAAGGGAACTCCAGAGGGTTCCTTTTTTGTATAACCTTTACGAGTCTAAAAAAGTGATAAAGGTGTACTCGGTTACATTCTCATGTATTTATGAGCATGATAAATAACAAATACTAAGCTCGGTAACTTATTCTCATGTATTTATGAGCATAATAAAGAACAAAGACTAGGCTCAGTAACTTATTCTCATGTATGTACAATCATGAGAAAGAACAAAGACTAAGCTTGGGATTTTTTTCATTTTTACAGAAGCTTAAAACAAAAAACAATTATGCTTGGGATAGATTTTCTTTTTACACAAGCTTAAAACTGGCCAAAACTATGCTTGAACCTAGTTTCATGTTTAGCAAGCTTGAAATCATAAAACCATGCTCAAATCTCTCTTCTTGACCATGTCTTCCAAGAGGACAATGCCTTGGAAGTACACCATGTCAAGGGACAAAATTCGGTCATGGATTCCAAGAGATATTCACTAGATGGAAGAAACACACTATGGAAGGAACACATGTCGAGGGTCGTGATAGGGGTAAGGAGCTCAGGCTCCAATAGCCCTAGTGAAGAGATCACCATGTCAACTACTAGATCTATGTCATAAGAGATTGAGCTTATAGCGAGAGGATCATATTCATCGGTAGGCAAAGGCATGGGGGACAACACCACATAATTGACCTGTGGCGGGGGCAATACCATCTAAGTATAAGAACTATTTAGGGAGGCCATTGAGGTCAAGTTGGGATCAACAAATGAAAGTTGATCAATAGTCACAATCCTTCCAATGTGAGGGAAAGAAATCACACAAAAAAGAGTGGACACAATAGATTTCATGGCATAGACATAATCTCGCCCAAGGAGTAAAATGAAACACAAGGGGTCTTCGACTACCATGACATCAATAAAGATAGTTTTCCCTCCCAATGTTACAGGAAAGTGAGAAAGGGTCCCTAAAGGTTGAATGGTTCTTCTGTTAAAATCCATAAGATTCTGCGTAACCAGGGAAAGCTAAGGACAACCCAAATCTTTCCAAGCAAAAGAGGAAAAAATACTAACGGATGCACCTTCATCTATCAGTGTCTGAGGAACATCCTGACCGAAAACCTGCACTGTAATCTGGAAAGGAATGTGAGAGGGAATATGAGGACCGGTTAGCATACCCCAATAAAAAAGGATGGCCTCATTACTTGGAGGAGGTTCCACGGGAGAAGGAGGAATACCCCCCAACACGGTAGATTATGTATCAATGAGAAAAACATGATCATTATTGGGTTTACTCTTGAGTGAGAGAGTAGGATCGAGTGATGACGAGATCAGATCGATAACTTGGGTTGCATTCTCCAAGGGGAGAATGGGGTCGACAGATGGAAATGGATCGACCACTTGGGTTTCAATCTCTGGTGGGAGAGTGGGATTGGGCGAGGATGGGATCGGATCAACCACTTTTTCAACTGGTTCAACTAAGGATGTGACTATACTGACTGCATGATCAACGAGATTAACTGATGAAGGGACCATATTGATCATTCCATCAACTACAGGTGGGTCAAGAGTAAGCTTGCGATAAGAAGATGGATGTTGAGGCTGTGAAACAGTCATGTCTTCCAAGAATTTCGAGGCTTCATCCATACGAGGGAAAAGGTGAGTTAGATTACTCCCTTTTCATATCATACACGAGAACTTGACTCTACTTTTATTTTTCCCAACTGTATTGTGACTGGTTGAAAGTAGGTCATCAGCATGTTGTTCAGAGGATAGCAACATGGGTTGGCGAGGGTGTGTAGACCATGATTCTATAAACTTGGATAGACCAGGGAAATCCTTAAGAAGATGGCTACCCTTACAAAGCCTGTAAGGGTACTTGGGCTTATGGGTTGTTTGGGAGATATTGGCATCATCAACACTCCCAACATGATTAAAAGGAACCGGTTTCTTTCCAACATGTACAACAACGGTTGAAATTTTGGACCCTTGTTTATTTTTCTTCTTCTTATTCTTCCTTTTCATATTCTTCTTATCCACTGGGTTACTAGCTTCAGAGCTTTCACTCGACGAAGAAGATGAAATGGAAAAATACCTTGCAAGTGGATAAGGTGAAGAAAATATTATTGGTGAAGAAGGTGAAGTATCAACATGACGTTGATGTTCTTGGGGGGTAGTGCTTACAACTGAAGCACTTACTGCAGTTGGGATTACTTAAGTGGAAAACAACCATACCAGTAATCCAATTGTGAGACCTAGAAGGCTCAAATTAGTGATGTGAGGAGGACCAATGTTTCTGTAAGAAGGAAAAACAAAGGATTCTCCTGGAAAAGGGGTTCCCTCATTGGTCGTTCTGGGAATTGATGCCATTTAACAAAAATCCAACCTAGAGTCTACTAGGGAAAACAAACATCAAATGCTAAAACTCTAGTAAGCAAGCAAGCAAACAAAACCTTCTCACAATGAACACACTAATTGATGATGAAATACAACGTCATGAGGAAAAAGTAAGAAAGGGATAAGATAGAGAGGGTGAAAAAGTTACGTTGACAGCCTGCTTAACGGACTTACACCTTGGTGCAAGCTCCCACACATAAACGTGGGTATACCCTCCAAGGAGCCCGAGTGAGTTTGGTCAATGTCAATTTCCAAGTACCGTGAAGACTTACCCCTCCACAGTCACCTCGTGTAAATACCCTAAAGAGATAGACCACTAAGGTTACCAATTACTACAAAGATTCCTTTGGAAATAATCGACAGTCTGATCCATGTGCAAAGGCAGAATATCTAGCCCGAAACCAGATTGAAAGGCTTCCACTCATCATTGTGGGTATACCTTCAAGCAACCCCCATAATACATGCAATATCTACACCAAGACCAACAAAGCAGGGTGAGTAACTTTGCTAGTCTCAATGCGAGCTTAGGTTTGAACCTTGTGTGAGAATGGCTTCATAGGACAAAATGTAGCAAGTGGATTTCACCGCTCCCTAATGCAATATTCTATGTTTGTTTGTAGCTTTGGAAATTTATCTTTCACACCTATTCCAAATCCCTACAACTAATCTAATGTAGGTTTGCAACCAGAAAATATAAAAATGTCTAATCAATTTTTATAAGAGTTTTATTTTTAAGGCTGTTGTAACTCAAGAGGAAAACAATGTGGACTAAATGATGTTTTGACCGACTCTAAAAAATCCAAAGAAATGAGAATGAAAATATTTCACTTTGATGAAAGCTACATTACGAGAAGGAGAAAACGTTTATCATTCCCGTATGCACAATGTCCCAAAATTTTATTGAACTCATCAATAGAAAGATTCTCAATAAATGAGCAAAATAAACTGTACACCAATACACAATTCTTGGCCCCCTTGGTCACGAGGGGGGAATTTTTCAGAATTCAAGACCAAAAAATGCCAAAAATCATGGAATTTCGCTACTTCAAATGCAAAGATGCCCCCAATCTAATGCAAAGAAAGAAAGTAAAATTTGTAAAATGATGAAGAAGGGCTTTCAATCCACAAAATTGAATCAACAACAAGTCTTACACTTAGAAAACAATCAAGTATTGTCACTAAAAGTTCTTCCCGGGTGATCAAAGCAAAACTAGGTCTCATAAGACAAAAAGACCTAATCCAAAAATTCTACAGGAGACGTCGCAACCCAATAGTAAGGTATAGTGTGAGGATTTGATGTTTTCGTAGACTATATATGGGTAGGGTGCGGAGATTCTACATTGTTCTAAACAATCAGTGTGTGGCTATCTAAGGTTTCCTCAGGTTCCATATGGGATATAGTGCGGAAATGCCTATAAACAAAGGAAAATTGGAAAGAGGGAAAAGAGTCTTAAAGAACTTTCAGATCCAGAGAATTTGGATGGATCCCCCACAGATTCAGAGACCGTATTAAAATGAAAAGAGGTAGGCTAAAGGCAAATGGACAACAAAAAGCCAAAACAAATCGTATCCTCAGTACAATCACCAATTTTGTTATTGGATAAATCACTGAATGCGGACATAAACTTATCTCCCTAGATCCACTTGGATCTAGAACAAAACAAGACAAGACATGATGTTTTCCCTAAGCTTTCATCATTGAGTTTACTATCAAATAACGGATGAATGACACACCTTTGAATATCGCTTCCTTATATCTTTGTTGTCCCTGCTCTGTTTCAGTGCTCTTGTGATATCAGATATACAATGAAACACAAACCAACGAAAGCCAAAGCAACAATAGTATATTCAATGAAAAATTACACATGTGATCAAGGAGTCATGTAATAAAATGAGAATGATTTTATGGGAAAGAAACATCCTACTGTATTATATTAAGTAAAACTGGAATATACAACCAAACAAACTTGATGTTCCAAGGTTCCCTTTTGGTGGCCCTTTGCTCCAACACACATAATTTCTCCAAACTTGCATGAAGAGGATCCACAATAACTTGATGGGAAGATGAAGGCCTCAAGCATCAATTGAAATAGAATCCCTCACACAATTCTTAGCCTATGCCTTCATTAATTCCTTTCTTGATCTTTCTTTCTTAATATTTCTTTCTTAATCTTGCTTAACATTTTCCATGAGAAATCCATCATTATATAGGAGAAAGAGAGATGGTTAAATAGATTAGGATGATCCCATCAAATTAGAGAAGTGAGTAGGATCCTAACCATAAGGATTCCAGCTCATATTCTATAAGATCCCTTCTATAACTTTCATGAACTTCGTCCCTTTCTCAGTCTTCCAATGCTGTCGCACCCTGGCTATAGTGCAGCCTACGGAAACGTCGCAAGAAAATTCATTACATCCTACGAAAATTAGGCATTTATGTACTATACCTTATGGCTGGCCTACGACGAACTTCTAAAAAAATGTTTTGTAGAAGAGGGAGCTAGTCACTTTTATCATGAAGAAAGTTTATTTTGGAAGCCTAAACACATGTTGTAGAAACATCATTAGGGTGAATAAAATAATGTGTAACACCAAGCCGATTCAACTTCCTTTTGTTGAATTTCACAGAACTTAGACATAGCTTTTTGTTTTTACTGAGGTAGCTTAAACTTCAATCTAAGCTTTGTCCATACCTCGTCAAGTGTGAATGTTATACCTTGCATTCCTGGTACTCCTGGCTCAATGGACTTCATGTACCAATTGAGAGAGCGACTTCTCAAATTAGTTTGGAACTCAACCAATTTATTCACATTCAGAGTCCCTCTGGACCTCCATATTGCTTCACATAAAAACCAATGTTGCTCAACATATTCATCTCCCTTACTCTAGAATTATGGATACTGAGCAATCGAACCTCCCGCATTACCAACCATTGTTGATATTACTGCTCCTACCAAAATAAAACCTAATGTTCCTAGTTGCGATCTACCAGGGGATCCAAATATCCTCCCAGTATTTCTACTTCTTGGTTGTGTCTGACTGACTGACTGTAATGAAACATGAATAATAGAAGAAGGTAGTATAGAATTTACCACTTGTATATAAGACACTTGGGGTATGGGTGATTTGGAGTTGGTGCCACTGGATTTGGGGAAGGTTTCTTTTATCTAGGTGGTCTCTTTAGCCAGATTCTCGATCTTTCCTAGCATTAGGACTAAATATTCTCTTTCTTATTCAATATCTAGGTTGGATTCCTTGTCCCTTGATTATACACCTTCTCCTTCCTGTCCACCCTCCTGGGGAATTATTTCTCTCTCCGCTTCTCTCTCACTTAATCTTTGACTGGCCAGTATTTCCTATCTTCTCATCTTTCAAAACTCTTCCATCTATCCTTCCTCTACTCCTCTCGGTTTGACTTATTTCAGAAACTTCTCTTATTATTTTGTTGTTTTCTTTATCTTACAATGCCACCACTTCTCAACTATGGCGGCTCCTTTCAAGGCTCTCTCATCTCTTGAATCCATTTCTTGTTGCTCCCTCATATCATCTCTCAAGTCCATTTCTTTTCAAGGCTCTCTCATCTCTCTCATCTCTTGAATCCACTGATTTGGTATGTGCAGTGCGCATAAAATTAATAGAAGTTCAATTAAAAAAAAAAAGTTAGAAAATGGAAAATTTCCAAAGCCGGTCATGAACGAATAATTGAAGATGGAATACCATTACAATTTCTTTAAACAAGTGACATGTACATTCCAAAATTTTGTATTTTGCATTGAAAGTACATGTATTTATGAATATCTAGGATTCTAGAATCATTTCCAATTTATTTTACTTTCATGGTTCATTCAATTAAGAAAAAAATTATTTTTGATGAATTATAAAGTTTACCGAGCCTTATTTACAATTTCAGGGAAGAACCTATAGATTGTATCTAGGGAGCCTAAATTGACCTATACTTTGGATGATTATACTTTAATCCTTCAAATTATCCAAATCGTATACACAAATCCTTTAATGCATGTAACCAATTTACTACATATAGGGTTTGCGTTCATTATTTGCAATTTGACTGTTCAATGCTTTTTCATATGAAGATGATAACTTCATATCAAAACTAGGACCCATTTCCATGTCATTATAAGGGACCATTGATGGCTTAGAAAAACTTTAAAGGCATCCTAAAGTGTATGATTAGCATCCTAATTAAAAAATTCAAGGTAATACATGTATGATTATCATCCTAATTAAAAAATTTAAAGTCATCTTAAAAAGTATCAATTTTAATTATGAAATTGTGAATTTTCATTCCAAAGGTGTTGATATTATATTAAATTGTTAAATTTCTGCATTTAGATTTCAATATCTTAAAGAAAATTGAAATAAAAATGTGTATGATGAACATGTAAAAAGTTACTTATATTCTACACATTAAACATAGTTTTCATTGAGTTTGAATAAAAAAAACTTAAGTTGAAAACAGATTTGATTTTGTGGTATGATAACAAAAAATAAAAATTAAGAGGTCATCTACTAAAGCTTGGTATGTTGCATTTAGATTTTCATAATTTTAATTTAATTAATGGTAGGGGTCATATTAATGCCATTAGTGAATACTTCCAATGTGGAAAGGATTGATAATTTCCATCAACCATTTTCTACCCTTACAAAAAAAAATTATATCAATACAAGTTTTAATGAAAGTCGCTTACTTATATTAAAGTATATTTTAATTTAGCCCCTGGGGGGTAGCTCAATTGGCAAGTGTCGTGATATAGCGTGTTATGTACAATGAGATTCCAAGTTCAAATCCCCCCGACTTACCCGTGCCTGCGGAAGGGGCATACGTATGGCACCTGGAGGTTATAGTGGTAGTGGTCGAAATCGACCTCGTGTCACGCGAGTACGAGACCGGCCCAGTTGCCGATTCCACCAGCATAAAAAAAAACAAAAAAATATATATTTTAATTTTACATATTAAAATAGGTTCTAATACTTCCAATGTGTAGAGGATTGATAATTTTCAGATCAACCATTTTCTACCATTTTCAATACATTAAAATTTATATCAATATAAATTTTAATGAAAATCGCTTACTTATATTAAAGTATAATTTAATTTTACTTTCTAAATCATGTTTTTATTTCAATTTTTATTACAAAGTACACATTTTTATTTCACGATTTCTTGAATAGATATATTGAAAGCTCGAAAAGAAACCAAAGACTAACATAACCAGTTTAGTGTTGGACTATCATTTCATTGTGAAATTTCATAAAAAAACTATAAAATTTGGTGACTTGTTTTGATTATTTTCAACCATATTTCTAAATCAAACAAAATTTAAATTATAAGTGAGAAACTATAATTTTTATTTCACATTTTCTTGAATATTTCATTCTGAAATTTCATAAGAAACTATAAAATTTGATGAACTATGAAATTTGATGACTTGTTTTGACTATTTTCAACCATATTTTCAAATCAAACAAAATTTAAATTATAAGTTAGAAACTATAATTTGATAACTACCCAGATCTCCCATCACTGCAAAATCAGCTCCACACAGAATCAACTCTACTTCACATAGTACAATGATGTTTATAAATAAAATGAAATCAAACATTTTTAATTTCATCACAGTATCGTAAAACATAAATTAACCTTTTGAGAATCAAATATGAGACAATAAATTGATATTTTGAA
>JASDQU010819062.1:15090-34565 GCA_032191745.1 Picea mariana | reverse complement strand
ATCGAGTGTTGGTCCCATCAAAAAGGAGGAGATTCCAAATGTGAATTGTGTTGTCAGGTTTCATGAATTTTTATTTGGCCACGTTTTTATTCTTACTATCAACAATTTCATATATATATATATATATATATATATATATATATTCTTACTATCATTATTATCCTCCACTAATATTATGAATTGGAAATGCATTCATAATTATTTTTTCTGAACTAAAATGCTTTGGATTTGAAATTGCAAGAATACAAGGAGAGAAGAGTTGATCAAATGCCAAGTAGAGATCCAGACATCCAGATGAGTTAGGTAAGTACTGAAATTCTGACTCTATCCATGCTTAGGTCACCTATGCTTTTGCCCTTGTTCCCATTGATATAATGATAATAGAGAATAATTTAGACTTAATCTCTTCACGTTATAGTTTATTCTCGAAAGAAACTCTCTAAAATTTATTGACTAGGATTACCATTGTTAATTTATGGAGAGATGTTTATTTCTTTAATTAGGATTACCTATCAAATGGATAGACATTTATTTGTTTTATTTAGGTCACTCTGTCGAAGACGGGAACGATTATAGTGAGGTAAAATGTATAGAATCTCATATGTTCATAAATTATCTAACATTCATTCTTTGGTTACTAATGCCCTTCAATCCTCCCTAGCTCATTATAAATCCCTCTAGGATCACCATCAAGGCTTTGTCTAGTTTCAAATTGGTGACTAACTTCGGTTGTGTATGGAAAAACAATTTTTTAAGGGGTAGCATCATAAAAAACTCAAGCCTATTTGTTATTGTCCCTATATTGTTCTTCAATATATTAATGACAATGGTTGTCATTACTATTTCCATTCCTTGCTAGACATCCATAATATCATTTATGTCAATCATCTCAAGCTATATGGGCCATCTATTCTAGAAGAGGAAGTTCAAGTATGCCACTTAGAAGATAATAGCCATACACTACTGGACCTGCAGACCTGCTACACTTGTCATCAATGAATTTCTTCCTATCTTGTTGAATGCCAAGGTCACCATCCCACTCAGGAAAAATCACTATCCTAAGTTGTTTCTAGAAATAACTTCTATCCCACTTAGGACAAATGCATTACCATATTACAATGAAATATGGTAATCCCATATTACACTGTAATATGGCATTACCATATTACAATGTAATATGGTAATCCCATATTACATTGTAATATGGCATTACCATATTACAATGTAATATGGCATTACCATATTACATTGTAATATGGTATACCATATTACAATGTAATATGCCATATTACAATGTAATATGGTAATGCCATATTACATTGTAATATGGTAATCCCATATTGCATTGTAATATAGGATTACCATATTACAATGTAATATGGTAATGCCATATTACATTACCATATTACATTGTAATATGGTATACCATATTACAATGTAATATGGTATACCATATTACATATCTTGTGTAAATTTTTTTTTAAACTTAAAGGACACATGGCAATATCGATGATAGTTTGTCAGAATACAATTTTTTATTTTGATCACTGTCGCAATAGCCACGAAAGTTCGTCGCAATTTTCCATGGATTTGCGTCACACATACAACATCTGCGTCGTAAGTTTTTTTCTTGGCATAAATTTTCAGTGCTATTGCAACGCATTTTCGTTGCAACATTCCACAAATGTGTCGCACATACAACATCCGCATCGTAAGTTTTTGTCTTGGCATAAATTTTTGTCACTATTGCAACGCATTTTCGTCGCAACGTTCCATAAATGTTTTTACATTGCCATGATTGTTCGTCGTAATTGCCACGAAGTTGCGTCGTAATTGCGATGATGCATAAGATTAACCTATCTTGAGGATGATGACACGTGGCAAGCTAATTTCATCGTTGTGTCCATGAAAACTTGGTTCGTGGACATAGTGATGAAATCCTGGTTCATGGATATAGTGATAAAAAAATTTATGGGCTTTCATCGAAATTGAGATAGATAAGTGTGGCAATAGCCACGAAAAACCATCGCAAATTTGGTCATATGTAGTAGTGCACCCGCAGTCGGCCAACACTCACACTCACACTATCATTCGGGCCAACACTCAAACTATCAACCTCGCCAACACACTCACACTATCACTCACACAATCGCCAAGAACTCAAAAAAACCATAAAAGTCACGATGTGTGGGTAATATATAAACCTTTTTTCAGTCGAAAGAATGTTTCAGCCAAAAGGTTCTTTTGGATGAAAATTTCTTTCAGCCGAAAAGATATTTTGGCTGAAACATTCTTTCAGTCAAAATATCTTTTCGGCCGGAATATATTTCGACCGAAAAGATGTTACGAGATAAAAAAAATCATGTGGCTAAAATCGTACATGAAAATCGAAGGCATTGTCATGGTACTGTTCAATTTTACGTTCAAAGTTTTGGCCGAAACATATTTCGGCCGAACGAATAGAACTTTCGGCCGAAAAAAAATATTAGTTTGACCTAAAAAAGGTCTTTCAGAATTTTGGATATTTGATTCTCACGAAAGTGTTACCCACCTTCATGAATTTAACCTAAAGTCAAAAGTTGCTCATAATAGGAAAAAGTAAAAATATAGGTACGAACTTAGTGATAACTCTACATGAATTCAACATGCATTTCACAATAGAAAAAATCTTCTAGAATAAGACTAGAGTCTAAGAATGGATCTAAATTCCTAACTAAGCGAGAATTTTCTAAATATGGAAAGTCACTAAATAAGTGAAGTGATTTAACTCCAAGTATTATATGGGTAATGTACACTTCCCTAGGAGGATAATATTCTTACTAATGTGCGCTCTCTAGCCATGAAATAGGAAATTTCTCCTAAAATTAAGGAAATGGGATTTATCTCCTAAAAAATAGGAATTTGCCTAATGGTGGTTTATAAGCCCATGGATTTGGAAACCCATGGTATTTTCCCATGGTATTTACTATTACATATAGAAATCCATTGGCTAAAAATAGACCTACTATAAATAAACATGTTATAAATAGCAATCTTACTAAATAGTAAGAAAAATGGAAACAATGAGTATGTCACTAAGTATGTAGTTGAGCATGTACCCCAACAACAACAATATCATGATAGATTGGAAATATCTATACCATGATCCAAAGAATAATATCAATTCAATGCAGAGAACAAAGAGATTTGAATGTGAGTATAGTTGGATTAGATAACAGGTTTTGGCACAAAGAAGAAGATAATAGTTGGGAAGGGGCTATAAAAGATGATAAAGGGGTGACAAGTGAAGGTTATTGTTTCTTGAAAGTTGAAGAAAATATATAAGAGACCCAAATATATTCATAAGAGACAAGAAATTTTACAGAATAGAGTCAAAGTAAACAAAGTTATGACACCACCTAAGGGATTAGTATCTACATCAGGGACAAAGAAACAACGTAACAAGATGGCCACAACACCAGTTTAAGAAGAAGCATTCAAGGTAATAGAATAAATCATAGCATTACAAGTCAAGATGAAGAAAGAAGTACAAGAGAGAAAAGAGAAGCTATAGGATCCTATCACTGTGAAAATTGCAGAAGAGATATCGGCGCGTGAAGTAGAAGCAAGTGAAAATCTCACAACTGCTAGGGAGACTTTTGAGAAGTTCATTACAACACTGAAGGAAGCACAAGAATTGACTTGAGTGGCTTGGGATGAGCCTTAGATGATTTTTGGGGGCATTTTGGAGCAGGATATTTTGGGAATCGTGCAAGAGTAAACCACACGAAAATTAGGCTAAGGAATGTTCAACCTACATGGAAGAAAGGAAAACAGTTAATGCATTTTCAGGGGTCAACGCACGCGAAAGTTGGAACATAGTTAAAATTAGTTAGAAAATTTTGTCCATTTTGTGAAAGGATAAGCCCTAATGTCAATGTATAAATATGTATGGGTTTTTCCAGGGTAGAAACTAGGTTTTCGGCAAGTTTGGAGAAAGTCGTGATAAGGGATAAAGAGTATGTTATGGATGAGTGAGTTGTAAGCTAAGTGTGCACGATATGTGTGAACGGTAACAACTTGTTGGTTTATAAATAAGATATCTTGTATAAGTGAAGTGCACACCTTTTGTAAGAGATGATGTTAAATAATAATATAAGAAGCGTGTCGTTATGAACGTAGCCCAATTTGGAGTGAACCACATTAAATTTATGTGTTATGATGTATGTTTTGTTTCTTTTTTGTTCTGTTTATGGAACCCATGTAATGTATGAATGGTTAATATGAATAAATTTTATGTTATTTCTATGCACATGATGAATGATCTAATGAACGAATGTTAAGTATGGTGAATATGATGAATTTCTCCCATTCCTCTATGACCGTGCAAACCTGGTTCCTAAAATCCTGATAGGTAGCTGAGGTGAGACTTCTCCTACATGCGAGTGATGTTGAAAGGGTCATTATATTTAGTTTTTTTTTGTGATTTAATGTCGAACCCTGGGTCAACCCACTACATGCCAACATGTGTCCATGGCCTTGGATTTCATTTCATGGATCCACAATGTATTGCATTGGAATCCATTCTTTGCTTCTCTTTTGAGCATGGGTATGCCTACCTCAGGGATGATACACACACACACACACACACACACACACACACACACACACACACACACACACACACACACACATATATATATATATATGATGATGATTTATTGCACATACTCATTATTTCCTTGATCTCTTAGCTCCTTATGCCACTCATAACCATGAATTTTCATAATGCATTATGACCATTAGTTCCTTTGTAATCTCATACATTAAGGGTCATATTTTATGATTTGTTTTTTGACCATAGGTTTTACAAGAATGCTATTAGATTTTAAGAGACTATAATTACATAATTCAAATTCTCATAACTATTTCACAAAGAATAATTATTTTCTCACAATTTCAGAATTCAAAAGAAAGTTCATAGTGGGATGGAAAAAGCAAATGATTGAGCATGGAACTTGAGCAAAAATATCATGATAGAGAAAAAGTTTATGATAGGTTGGAAAAATCTCATAATTGAGCATGGAACTTGTGTATAACTTGTAATTTCTTAATTTTCATGTCATCAATCCTATCAATGACTTGTACTTTCTTAGTTCAGACGCCATCAAGCCTATCCATGACTTGTGTCCATGTAATTCACCTGTCGTGAATCCTATATCCAATTTTTTTCTAAATTCCTATAAGAAGAGGATAAATCAAGGAAATGTAAGGAGATAGAGTTTGAGGGTGGTTACACTGGTGAAATAGAGAGGGAATATCAAGTCACCAAGGCAAAGCATAAGAACCTAGAACTAGGAGGAATGAATCATGCCTGAAGGTAAAAGAACATTGATGTATTTTTTAATTTGATATATATATTACCGATACACTCAATGTTATAGTAGATTTTTCCTTCAGACTTTGGTAACCCTATTATGAAATCCATGGAAACCTCCTCCCAATGCTGACTTGGGATGGCTAATGGTTGTAAAAGACCCGGGGTCTTAATTGTTTCCACCTTATTCTGTTGGCAAACCAAACATTTTGAGACAAACCTTTGAACATCAGTTTTAAGGCCATCATAAAAAAATTCCTTCTAGACCCTATGGTAGGTTTTAAAAAATCCTGAGTGCCCTTCTACCGGAGAGGTGTGCAATTCCAATAGTACCTTTTGTTTGAGTTGGGAGTTCTTGCATAAATATAAGCGATATCTGTACCATAGTGAATCATTTTTCCATGTAAATGTATCTGATGCATTGGAATCCTGCTGCAACCTTTGAATAAGAGTCCACACTTTTTCATCATTCTTCGATTCATCTATTGCTTATATTATCCAATCAGGTTGAATGATCGAGATAGTACAGAGAAAGGTATCAACATCTTTATCCTTTCTTGAATGTGCATCTGCCACAAAATTTTGCTTCCCGTTTTTATAAACAATTTCAAAATCATAACCCAATATCTTGGTCTCCCATTTTTGTTGTTCTTCTAAAGATAGTCTTTGTTCCAAGAGGTATTTAAGACTATCATGATCTGTTTTGACCTTGAAGTGCCTACCTATTAGGTAAGGATGCCATTTCTTCAATGCATGTAGTATTTCCATCATTTCCTTCTCATAAATGGGTTTTTTTAAGTCCGTTCCCTTGAGTGGTCGACTTTCAAAAGACAGGGGACTTCCTTCTTGCATTAGGACAACACCATTTCCATTTATCGAGGCATCAAATTCCACAATAAAGGTTTTTGTGAAGTCTAGAGTGGTCAAGACAGGAGCTTTGCACATCACCTCTTGAAGTTGTTAAAAATCTTTAGTTGCCTCTGGAGTCCATGAAAATGAATCCTTCTTAGTTAGTGTCGTTAAAGGTGTTGCTATTCTTCGATAGTGCTGAACAAACTTGCGGTAGTAACCTGTCAAGCCAAAAAATCCTCTAAGATTCTTCAACTCTTTGGGAATCGACCAGTATATCATGGCCTTAATCTTGTTAGGGTCTACCTTCACACCTTCATGATATACAATATGACCCAAACACTCTACCTCATTCACCCCAAAGGAACATTTGGATGGTTTGGAAAATAGTTGTTGCTCCTTTAGTAGTTGTAGAACCTTGTCAACATGTTGCACATGATCCTCCCAAGACTTGCTATATATTAGTATATCATAAAAAAATACTAACACAAATTTTTGAAGGAAGGTCTTGAAAATGGAATTCATCAACCCTTGGAATGTGGAAGGTGCATTTGTAAGGCCAAAAGGCATGACCAAAAATTCATAGTGGCCTTCATGAGTTCGGAATGTTTTTTTTGGGATATCTTCTTCCTTCATTATAATATGATGATACCCTGAACACAGATCCAACTTTGTGAAATAGATTGCTCCATGTAGTTCATCTAACAATTCATCAATGATGAGAATGGGAAACTTATCTTTAATAGTGATCTTATTGAGCTCTCTATAATATGGACACATACGCCATGAGACATCTTTCTTGAATACCATTACCACCGGTGCAGAGTAAGAAATTTGGATAGGTCTAATAATTCTAGCCTCTAACATTTCTTCAAACATGTGCTCAATTTCACTCTTCTAGGCATAAGGGCATCTCTATGACCTGATGTTAGGAGGAACACTCCCAGGAATTAGGTGAATATCAAGATCACGATTTCGAGTTGGTGGAAGACCTTTGCGAATATCTTCAAATACTTTGGAATGATTATCAATGATCCCTTGGAGATCTAGTGGAATAGATGGCTCAGATGTTTGAACATCTAGTGAGAATAGTTGTGCAATTACACATTGATGCCCCCTTTTGAATAATTTTTGTCATGCCATTAGAGCTTATCACATTACTGAGTTTCCCTGTGATACCTCTTAACTCAATTTATTTTCTTTCGAATGAAAATTTCATGAAAAGTTCATGAAAATTAAAAACCATTGTTCCTAATGATTGTAACCATTAGATTCCTAGTATGACATCATCACCACCCATGGGTATATAAATCATTGGACTATTCATTACATATTACCCCATAGTAAGACTGATCTTATTGCATTTTCCCGAGCAATTGATAGTTCCTCCATCTAGAATCATTACTTGAAACTCTGGTGCTAGATATACAAAGCAATTGAGATCTTTGGCTAATTTATAGTGAATGAAATTATGAGTACTTCCAGAATCAATTAGGACTATTAACTTTTTCTTTTTGATGTATCCTTCGATCTTGAGGGTTTGAGAAGTGCTAATTCCATCCAATGCATTACATGATATCGTGGGAGTCAACTCTTCAGACGAAATTGCTTCAACATTTTCATCTTGAGATGGTTCTTGTTCTTGTTCTTATTCCTCTTCACAATCTATGTAGAATGATTTCTTCTCACCACACTTATGTCCCTTACTGTACTTTCTATCACAATTAAATCATAAACCTTTTTCTTTTCTTTCCTCCAATTCTTGAGGTGTCAACCTGGTAGGTTGAGGTGTTTTAGAAGAAGGAACAATATTCTCTAGATAGATGTTAGGAGTGGTCCTTCTAGTAGCCCTAGACANATTTTTACTTTCAACATTTCTTTCCACCCTAAATGCATTCTCCAATGATTTGGGTTCCTAAAGACAAACCTCATGTTGAATATTATCCCTTAAAGTTCCTATGAACACATCAATCAAGTGCTCATCTGGAATATCTGTTACCTTTATATTCAATCTTTTCAAGTTCTCAATGTGCTCTGTAACTGAACCCTTTTGTTTGAGATTTATCAATTGGCTAAAGAAGGTATTGCTCCTTGTATCCTCATAGTGTGCTATCATTTCTTTCATGAAAATTGTCCAAGTGACGAGTGATTTGTGATAACAAAGACATTGATGCCACATAAATTGATTGGGTTCTAAATATAAAGAAGCAATATGTACCTTTTTTGTATGTGGAACATTATGTAGATCAAGGAATTGCTCCATCTGAAGTATCCATGTGATTAGGTCCTTGCCATCAAAATTCCTCATATTGATCTTAGGAAATCGGTTGGTATTCAACCCAAATTCAGAGTTTCTCCATTCTTGATTCATCTTCCTTGTGTACTCATAATGAATTTCATGGTATAAATTTTCACTTTCAGGTGTCCTCTCTATTAGGAAATTTTTCAATCCTTCCATGATCTCCCCTTTTAAACCATCCATCTTAGTATTTATTGCCTCCAAATTAGCTTTCATTGAATCCCTCATCTCTTGTAGTTCATCTTTTGTTGTTGTCTTCTTTTGTAAATCATTTATTTCCCTACACATTTCTTCACCTTCATCAAGAGTCCAAGTGGGACTGTTTGGAGGATTATTTGTTGTATAAGTTCCCTTTTTTGGTGGTATGTTGGCCAAGTATCACTTTAAACCTTGATGTTGAGGTGGTTCTTCTAGACAATCTTCCTTTTATTATATCTCCAAAATTTCGACCCTTTTGGGTATGAAATTTTATTTTTTGCAGTTCTTTGATATTTCTTCTTTGCAATACCATAGGTCTTATAAAAAATAGATGTTCCAAGTGGAATTTATGGTAACTTCTCCACAACTTGATGATTTTTGGCCTTTCCAGGATATCTCACTTGTATGGCGTGCCTCACACAAAATAATTGATATAAAATTATACAAATCGTACCATAAATACTAAGGACTATCAACTATCCAATGAAACCAGTCTCACTCAATTTGGATACTCTAGGAAGATGTTATGATTCGTTTACCCGGAACACCTTCTTGAGACTAGTCAAATACCCTGTCTTCCATACGATGTATCTACAAATTTAAGATGACCTAGAAGATTAAATTATTACCACATATACCTTACTAATTTATGTGAATATCCTCTGAATTTTAGGGTCTGAAACGTTACAGAAAAAATTGTATAGCGAAAATTCTGCAATGACTCAATTCAAGATGATTCCATAACCCTATCTTACACAGGCTATATCTCAAAAATTTTAATACCTCAGGGGCAGAAGTTTTAACCCAACGCACCTTGATCTGCATACTAATTATCCTCCAAGTTGTTCCTTCTGAAACATTGTATAAAATAATTTATAGAAAAAATTCCAAGGTGTCTCATATGTAGCAGCAAAACCCCAAGACCTTGAGCTTTTATACCATATGTTAAGAACCAAATATCAATCCCTCATCTCTTGTAGTTCATCTTTTGTTGTTGTCTTATTTTGTAAATCATTTATTTCCCTACACATTTCTTCACCTTCATCAAGAGTCCAAGTAGGACTATTTGGAGGATTATTTGGTGTATAAGTTCCCTTTTTTGGTGGTATGTTGGCCAAGTATCACTTTAAACCTTGATGTTGAGGTGGTTCTGCTAGACAATCTTCCTTTTATTGTATCTCCAAAATTTCGGCCCGTCTAGGTATGAAATTTTTTTTTGGTAGTTCTTTCATATTTCTTCTCTACAATACCATAGGTCTTATCAAAATTAGATGTGCCAAGTGGAATTTATGGTAACTTCCCCACAACTTGCTGATTTTTGGCCTTTCCAAGATATCTCACTTGTATAGTGTGCCCTGCACAAAATAATTGATATAAAATTCTACAAATCGTACCATAAATACTAAGGACTGATCCAATGAAACCAATCTTGCTCAATTTGGATACTCTAGGAAGAAGTTATGATTGGTTTACTCGGAACACCCACTTGAGACTAGTGAATAGGACTAGTCAGATACCCTATCTTCCACATGGTGTATCTACAAATTTAAGATGACCTAGAAGCTGAAATTTTTACCACATATACCTTACTAATTTATGTGAATAGCCTCCATATTTTAGGGTCTGAAACATTACAAAAAGAATTTTATAGCGAACATTCCACAATGACTCAATTCAGGATGATTCCATAACCCTATCTTACACAATCTATATCTCAGAAAGTATAATACCTCAGGAGATGAAGTGTTAATCCAACGCACCATGATATGCATACTAATTATCCTCCAATCCATTCCTTCTGAAACATTGTATTAAATAATTTATAGAAAAAATTCCAAGGTGTCTCAGATCTAGCAGCGAAACCCTAAGACCTTGAGCTCTGATACCATATGTTAAGAACCAAATATCAATATAGAATAGGAAAACCTCAGAATAATTACTCAACGCCTTAAAAAAGAGATAATTTCAGGTAATAAGCCTCTTCGAGGGGGAAACCTCCCTATACCCCACATAAATTTCCAAATACAAGATGATTCCAAATGAAAATGTTTCCTTCGTATATATAGGAGACTAGGAGGTACAATTACAACTAATGGACTAAAGCCGACATAAATAAAATAACTTTACTAATGTAATATGCCCCAATTAAGGGGTAATGAGCCACTATTTAGGGCTTAACATCCACCCACAATGCTAATTCCAGAGCCACCTAAAATTACTCGATTGTTAAGGATTTAGGCCAAACCCCATGCACGATGTTGGACTTGGAGGTGCTCTAGACGTGTCCTTCACATAGGAATGCCTTTCTATCTGTGTTAGAATATATAGATCTGTGTAGCTAAAAGTTTATGAAGTTTGATGTTACGGACATTAAGCCTTGCTTACCTTACCATGTGGCATTTCAAATCCATGTGGAGTACACGAAATTTACCATCAAGCGTATTGTAATTGATGAAGGTGCTTCAACATCTGTGATGTCTCTAGCCTATTGGAAATCCATTCAATATCCATCTCTGTCTCAATATATGACCATGTTAACTACATTCTATGGGTGTTATTTCATATCCCACAGTATTCTTCCCGATTTTCTGGTCCAATTAGGCAGAAAGATTGTTACGGTCGAGATCGAGGTGGTTGATGTACCCCTTGACTACAACCTTTTTCTAGGGTGTAATTGTACTTATGCTATGACAACCATTGTTTCATTAGTTTTCCACATTCTATGATTTCCTCACAAAGAAAATATTGTGATGATCGAACAATTTTCCTTTACGCATCTTATTCATACTGCATCGATGGGGCCTATGGTCTTCGTTATTGATAATTCTTAGCAGGAAACTGAGAATGTTGGTGTGAGGATGTATTCCTCCTTGATGGGTACTTTTTATTTTACGACACCAATTTCATACATTAATTCCATCTCCAATGATTCTTTGTCTTCGATGAGGTCCATTCCTTTCCATACTTCATCCTTAGATGCCACCTTCCTCGACTATGTCGTACGAAGTTCATTTGCACATTGGGATGGTGATGCCCTTGTATGCATTAGAAGTTGTGTATCAGGCTATTCAAGAAGATATTGTTGACCCATGTCCTTCCTCCTCACGGATAGATGAGGTGGCTCCCATATTATTGCCCATATGGGTCGTTTAATCATCTTATTGTTATAAAATTAGGTGTGCTCATTTAACCATAGACAATATAGAAATATTCTCGCCCAACCATAGGCTGAAGCCACCTCTGAGCACCTTAACCTTGACATAGAATAATTATAGAATAAAACCCTAGGCCTAATAGCCAATCAAGGTAGTGTATCACTCTCCAGAGGTAGCGCACAAGGGAGAAATTCCAAACCATAACCATGAGAAAGTCCAAGCCTAAAACCGAAAATGCAAGTTGTAGTACCTGCAGCTGCAAGTACTCTCCAGAATTGCACACTTACTAATTTTTTGCAATGCGCACTAGATTTATGCAGTTGTGAGCTATGTGTTTCCAAATGAGCTCTGGAATCCTGTATTTACACTGCTCTTCCTTAGATTTCTGGGCCGACTTCTCTTTATGGAGGCTAAAAAATCAATATTAATTATTTTCTTTAGTTGACTTGTCTTCTAGGGTTATGTTCAATGCTTTAGTGTTTTTTCTTGCTTCCCAAAATATTATATTCTTGTCATGGATACATGTGGAGGTTTAATACCTCCCGAAACTACCATAATATCAAAACTTGTTCACATGACTTCCTTGATGATAATTTACCCTCGGATGAATCCATATTAGAGGCCATGTCTGGTCCTAATAGACCTTGGGATGGTATGCATCATCGCTCCTATTTTCTCCCAGAGCTTGTTAGGATTGAACAATATGAGTTTAGGTCCACCCTGAGTGAGATGGTTGGTCACATCGTGGTTCTGTTAGATACACATGGTATTTATGTCGAAGTAATCATGGAAAAAATTTCTCCTACCATAGCAATCGATATCTCTTGAACCCCTAGTAAAATTGAAAATGCATATATCGGTGTAGACTGATCGCATGAGGAAATTCATATCTAGACTGATATTTTCAAAGAATTCCAAGATGTATTTGCTTGGTGATATTAATATATGCCAGGGATCGACCCTAGAATTGTCAAACATGAAATTAAAACCTATCTAAATGCTAAACTGATTCAGAAATTTTGTAGAGTTGTAAATCCTAGAATGGCCCCTGCTATTAAGGTAGAGGTGGAGAAGCTACTCAGTGTTGGTTCATCTACCCAATTCCCTTGACCGAATGGGTGTCCAATCATGTTCCCGTAGATAAAAATAAAGAAATCATCTATGTATGTATGGATTCTAGGGACCTAAATAAGGAGTGTCCTAAATATAACTTCCCCACTCCTTATATTGACCAGATTCTCAATGAGTGTGTGGGAAGAAAAGTCTTTGCCTTTGTGGATAGATTTTTAGGTTATAATCAAATTCAGATCAAACCCAAGGATCAACAAAATATGACGTTTATTTGTCCTTTGGGTACCTTTGCATATCGAAAAATGCCTTTTTTCTTAAAAATGTCGGAGTGACCTTCCAATGTGCCATGACCTTTTCGTTTCATGATATTAAGTGTATCATTGAAGCTTATATAGATGCTCTTGTTGCTCACTCTCGCAAGAGGGTAGATCACCCAACTCACCTTTGACTAGTATTTGAGAGATGCCATTATTATCGCATTCAGTTAAACCTTCATAAGTGCATATTTTGCGTTAGGCTTGGTCATCTTTTAGAATTCATTGTTTTTTAGGATGGGATCATGGTGGATCTTATGAAGGTTGAGGAAATATTTTGGTTTCCTCCCCTGCACAACATTCGATAACTTCAAGGTTTACAAGGGAAGGATAACTTCTTGCATCATTTTATCATTAACTATGCCAATATAACTAAAGGTTTCATGTGTCTTTTGAAGAAGGACATTATGTTCATATGGGATGAACGAGCCCAGGAATCCTTTGATGCTCTTAGGAAATCCTTGGTATCGATGCCTCTGTTGAAGCCCCGAGACTACAATAGAGATTTTTTTCTTTATATCACCGCGTCTGAAGGGATGTTTTGTATGGTCCTTTTTCAGGAGGATGATCAGCTCCATGAGCATGTTTTCTATTACCTTAGTTGANATGTCCTTACCAAGTGTATCATAGGGGGGAAATACAATAAGTGGATTGTTATTTTGCAAGAATTTGATCTCATTTTTGTTGTTACGAAATCCAAGAAATCGCTACTTTTTTTTCGAACTGATGTTAGACTTCCCTAGACTAGATGAGGATATTTTTCATGAAAATTCAATAGAGGATGAACATATCTTTCTTATCTCATATTCAGACCCCTGGTACAGAGATATTTTAATCTACCTTCAAACCTTGAAGCTCCCTTAGCATCTGTCGAGAGACGACTGATGACGTATATGTCATCAAGCTAAGAACTACCTTATTATTGACAATATTTTGTATCGTTGAAGGATGGATAATATTTTGTGTCTTTTTTTAAATCATAAGGAAATTGAGGTGATTCTCAATGAATTTCACAGTTAGGCATGTGGTGTTCATTTATCTCAGCTTGTGAAAACCCAAAAAAAATTGTGATCTGGTTATTTTTTGTCGTCAATTTTTAAGAATTGCATTGACACAATCAAGCAGTGTCACCCTTGCCAGGTGTTCACTTAGAAAATGCACTCACACCTAGCCCCCCTTCACCCAGTCATCACTGTCATTCCCTTAACTAAGTGGGGGTTGTATTTCATGGATTGCAAGCCAGCCTCAGGTGGGGGGAACCATCATATTATCTTGGATTTAGATTATTTTACTAAATGGGATGAGGCCATGCCTACCATTAAATTTGATGGTTATACTGCAACATTTTTGATATTCAATTAGGTGATAGGTCAGTTTGTAATCCCAAAATATATTTTCACTGATCAAGGTAGTCACTTCTAGAATTAGATGATGACAGAGTTAGTAGCGAAACTGGGGTTTACACACAATCATTATTCCCTTTATTATCCCTAGGAAAATGGAAAAGTGGAGTCACTGAATAAATATCTAAAGACCATTTTGAAAAAAAAAAATCAGTCAGAGTAAATCTAATTGGCATGTGATGCATTACCCTACACTTTGGGCATACCAAACTATGGTGAAGACTTCCACTGGTTTCTCATCGTTTCAGTTAATACATGGTGTGGAGTCTATTCTTCTAATTGAATGTGAAATCCCTTCACTTANAAAATTATATGTATTTCAATTACTTATATATATATATATATATATAACACAAACTGTAAAAAGAAGAATGAATATCATCTATTATTAAACTTGAATAAGTACATATGATTCCAATGTCAAACTACTCAGCACCAACTGAATAAGAGAGATCCAACTCTCAGATACAAGACCCACCTTGTAGTTCTCATATCCAACTGAGAAGTGAGGAATCCAACCCTCGTAACAAGACCCATCTTGTAAACATGCACCAATGTGATAAAGAATGAACCTTCATTCAATCCATTATGTATATATATATATATAATCCAACAAGAAGATCTAATATTCATCACCACTTTTGGTTTATATAGTATTTCAATAGGTATTGAATTGATCCATAGTGTCTTTTGACATGAACCATTACACCTCTTCATTTAATTTTAACATAAATAATATTCTCCTTTTATTCATTAATTTATCATGTAAGTTTCTCAATTTAATTAGAAGAATAATCTTAATTCAAATTTCATCATCATGAGTTGATCACATGTATGGATCAACTCCTTATATCATCCCCATTATTCTACTTCATCCGCATTTCTCCAATAGATCATATTGGAGATTTTACTGACTCTTTGTACTGTTATGGTGTTAGTCTTGTCAAATTACTCCAGAGGCCCCTAACTGTTTACAAAAATCAAATTATGCAAAGGCGCTTTCTTCAACCGAATGTTCAAATGAACATGGGCCCAAAACCACAGGTTTTTCCATCTAATCATTGCTCCTAGAACCTATTCTTTCACCCTTATTCCTCTATCACGGGACTGGTGTTGGAAACAAGTCCTCCAGAATTCAACCTTCTTGAATTCTTCCAGTGTAATACTTCCCGAAGAAAACTTCATCGAAGTACATATAAGCACTCCCTGTTGAAATTATTCATCATATGCCATTAGTATAATAACCGAAGGATTAAATTATTTTTTCCTTGTATTTATTGAACTTGGCCATCAACATTCTTAAGAACCTTCACATCACTAGGAGCTAGGACTGTAGACTTAGGAAAAAGGAGCTTTGGCTCTCCGAGTATTCAGGATTATTGGAATTTTAATGGTTTGAAATCCCCAAAGTAAACTGGGAAAAGTGGTCATATGGTATAGGTGATTGTTACATGTCAGTCAAAAATCCATGCTTATCCTATCCTTCCACTGTATTAATCTAATGAATGATATTTTACTCCCCTGCATCTGACAACTGACGAGATTCTGGCTATAATTTTAATACTTCCAATGAACTGGATCCCATGTGTTCATGTTGACATGTATCTTTTGACGTGGAGATGGTTTATTGGTTTCCATATGTCATTTTTATTTGTGACTTTCGATACCTTATATTCCAAATGAGCCTTGACATGTGTCACCTTCCAGAATGTGCCATCTGTCACTTTCTAGATCATTGATTAGATCTGATGATTTGTGTTATTCCAATCTTCCTATTATATCAGACGACTGACGAGATTTCAAGATTATGTATTTTCACTTCGTGGCTTTGAAACTTCACAAATTTTCATAGTCTCCAGTAATTACCAAAGTGGTGAAGTTCCAGAGTCTCGAAACTTACACTATCCTTCCACTCTTGATCTAACGACTCACATGTAGTATACCTAGGGATGTACTATGGGGTAGCTAGGAAGGTACCCAATGTGAATGTGGTTATGTATTATTAGTGGAAGTCATTTAATATATGAGAATGTGGTCATTCAATGTAAGGTGGACTAGGTACACTATATTAATAAAGGCCCATTGTGATAGTTAAATGTAATAAATGTGAGAAGGCTCTCTAGAAAGTTCCTAGGAGATAGAGAAATGTCTATAAAAAAAGTGTAAGAAGTGTAATGAGACATGGTGAAGAATATTTTCATTGTAACAAGAATGTATTTCTTGAGGAGTGCATTCCTTCCATAAGAAATAATATATGGTGTTAACCTACCTCAAGGGTTTTCTCTATTTCTTGTGTTTAGTATTTGGTGAATGGTTTGGATTATTCTTGTTGAGATTCTTGGTTATTTTTATATTTAACTTCAAATCTATTTTGGTACTTAACAATTGGTTTCAGAGAACTTTCCTTGGCCAAAGAAGGGGATAATGTTTTGGCTCTTTTTGCATATTTTTTCTAGAAAAAAAAAAGAGGGCGATGCATTTCAGGTTCAAAGTTGAACATTTTTTAGCCAAATTTAGCTAAAAATTTTGGTATTTGAATTCCTCTCAGAAAAATACCCAATTTCAAAAAAAAAATCAGTCGAAACAGAGTTTGGGAAGTAAAGTTATGAGCATTTTAAATTTAGCAGTTTTTCCAGAAAAAGCCGTGATTTTCTGCAATAAGTTATTCTTAACTTTAGTTTTTGTTGAAGATTTATTAAAATCATACTATTTTTTACTAGAAAAGATGATTGCCCTAGTATTGAAGAATTTATACAATCTCACAAGTCATTATGGAAAGGGAAGTGGAAATATTTTGCAGACTGGGGTTTCAAAGATGATGCTCTCATATGGTGGAAATCATTTCACCATTTTGAGTGGATGTCACTTTCTGAGGAAGCAATTGAAAAATTACTTTTAGACAAGTGGTCTCATACAATGAGTAAGGATAAATACATCACCAATATTTTATTTTCATGTGGAAAATCTATATTATAAGTTCATGGTTGTATTCATAAAGAAAATGTCATTGTTTCTATTAACCCTAGTTGTCAACAAAATTTTATCAACATTCAGTTGGTTAATAGATTGCAAGTTCATGCAAATAATATTCACATCACATAGGTTGAGGGTGAAAATGTTCAATTTTTATAGATTTGAAGATCACCATGGAAAAATATGTGTTGCATTCTGATTTTCATGCTATAAATATGGCGGATGAAGATAATTGTTTGGGCTATTGTTGGATGGAATCAATTGGTACAGTTAATATTAATGTGAAAAAGAAAAAATTAAAACTTTGATACAGGAAAAATAAAATCACATCGCAGGATGTGTCTCTAAGTAAAAACTATGGGCCCACGATGACCAACAAAGAAGTTATCGTTGATTCCAAAGTTGAATCGTAGGCAGAGACTACATAAGGAGATGAAGAAAACCACAGGAAGGACACGGCCAGAAATCTAAGGAGGTCATTGACTCAAAGGCACAAAGTGTTAAAGATTTGAAGAAAAAAGAACATATTCCTACAATTTTTGTATATCGCCATCCACATCATATAGAGAAACCACAGTCTTTAAGGCAAGGGCATGTGCATCAACACATTTATGCACCAGTAGGGAACTAGAGAGGAAATGAATCAAGAGGTGCATGGAGGACTATCAACATTGCAAGAAGAGATCAGGCTACAAAAACAATCCTATGGAAACCCCGACATGATGCAGAGAAAGATCAGGGTGGCAAGGCAGGAAATGGACATCATGTTTGACTTCTATCATTACTTGGTATCAGTTGGCTACCAGAAATGGATGGATGGTCGTACTTGGTACCAGTTGGCTACATTGCTTATCTGATCATATTGTATGGTTTCTTCTTGTGTTTCTAGGATGAAACATGTGAAGGGAGATGGAATGTAGTACACCTAGGGACGTATTATGGGATACCTAGGGAGGTACCTAATGGGAATGTGGTTATGTATTATTAGTGGAATTCATTTAATATATGAGAATGTATTCATTCAATGTAAGGTCGACTAGGTCCATTATATTAATAAAGGCCCACTATGGTAGTTAAATATAATAAATGTGAGAAGTATCTCTATAAGGTTCCTAAGAGATAGAGAGAGATATATAATTAAATGTAATCAATTTAATGAGACATAGTGAAGAATATTGTCATTATAGCAAGCAAGTATTGCTTGAGGAGTGCATTCCTTTCGTAAGGAATAATATATGATGTTACCCTACCAAAAGGGTTTTCTCTATTTCTTGTGTTCAATATTTGGTGAATGGTATGAATTATTCTTGTTGACATTCTTGTTTATTTTGAGATTTATCTTCACATCTATTCAAGTACTTAACACATTCCTCCTTAATTCTTACCTCAATATAATGGTTGGCGGGATTTCGTGACTTCTGCACTCCTGGACTTCGAGAATAAATTTGTTCAACTGCCCTTGAGGGTGAACGTTAGATGACCATGAATAATGTCTAGGATTTAAGTCAATCTCCCTATCAGATCAGACTGCTGGTGGGATTTTATGAATTTTCAACTTCACGATTTCATGCTTCTTCCCTGTCTCCAATAATTGTCAAAGTGGCGAAGTTACGGAGTAATAAAACTTACTCTATCCTTCCACTTGGCTTTGATCAACAGTTTATATTTCGACCTTCCTATTAGATTGGATGGTCATCAATGCTCCCGAACTTCATTTCTATCCTTTGTCAATAGTCATGATCACTTGAATTCTTTCGCACATGATTTCTCTACCTGTGGAACTATGTTTTGACTTCACTTGAATGTTCTAACTCCTCTTGAGCTTTGTATCAGTGCACTCCTTTACGCATTGTCTAT
>JASDQU010819062.1:4557-14985 GCA_032191745.1 Picea mariana | reverse complement strand
GAGGGCAGGTTTCTTGGCTACCCCCTTCTGCACTTGTAGAGGCTTGAGTTAAATTTTTCCCATGTCGAAAAGGGTTAGTCAACACTACCTGTTGTTGTTGTGTGACAAACGTTTGGGCCTCTACAAGCCAAGGACAAAGATGGGTCAGGTGGTCTTCCGCACACAAGTTGAACCGATACCTCGCCTTCAGGTTTTCCGTAGTGTCCCTACCAGCATTATCAGTGGGTTTTTTATCCCCCTTACCCTTCTTTCATTGTTTTTTCTTCCCTTCAGGCTGCTAGGTGGCCTTTGGGTTAGTAGACTGCACAGAGTGTACTTTCGACGTTTGGGTAGGAGGAGCAGCCAAAGCAGTAGTCTGGCTGGCCACTGTGTGTTGTATAGATAACTGTTGCAACTATTTTGTCAATTGTTCAGTGGGCTTGGTTTGTGATGAACCAACAATACCATCGGCACGTGGTCCAACTCTCTATCTAGTTTTATCCAGTATCGAATGTGGCGCATCTGGCAGAATGTTGTATAATAAACTAGACTGAGATTAGATGAGCTCAAACTGTTGAGCCCTCATGATGGCATCTTCTTTGGAGAAAACTCCGGAACTTGTGACATCTTTGGACAATTGTGGGACCAAAGACTTAATGAACCACTCAAGCAGGAATGCTGGTGGGACTGGTACTTTGATTAGACTCTTGCAGCATCTCCACTCTCAGATATGATCAGAAATATGGTCCACTGTTGTCTGTTCGAAATTGGCGAGCATCTCTATGCCAGCGTCGTATCTCACAGGTAACTGGAAATGGTTAAGGAAGGCCATCTCCAGTTCGCCAAAAGAAGAGTATCTTGAGTGATCGAGCTCAATGTACCATTTCGCAGCACTCCCGATAAGAGTACATTGAAACAATCGCAACTGTACCGAGTCATATTTTAATGAGTTAGATGAACACCAAAGATGGAAGGTAGTCACATGACCTGGATCTTCATTAGGCTTGGCCTCAAACTTTGGAATTTCTGAAGGCAACTTCGTTGGCATAGGAGGCCAACGTGGATCATGACAAATAGGATCATTTAACAACCTTGTCAAATCTGGTAAATGTAAAGTTGTTAGGAATGGTTGTTTGGGTTGCTACTGATAACCTAGGAAAAAGGGTCCTGGAGTTTGACTGGCACTAGGTTGCCAGGAAAAGTTTGGCTGTTGGCCTGGATTCTGGTAGAAACCATGGCCCTGGCCAGCGTAAGGATTTTTCATCTCTGGAGACATCATGGGCTAATTTCCCATAAAGGACATAGGGTGTTGGTCATTCATCGTGCTCGAAGGACTTTGGGAAGGATTACCCCATGCTGATCCTGATGGGAGAGGCATAGTAGTCTATCCAGGGTTCCATTGACTGTGGAAAGAATTACCCCAGAATGACATTCCTGAGGAGGGAATGGATCCTTGTCCTGAGTTCCAAGGTCCTGCTATATGTGCCCCCTGCGCAAGAATAGTACCCTGCGCCACAGTAGATTGTCCAAAAATGGGATTGCCCCCAGACGGGAAAGCGGTGGATGAGAAAGTCTTGTTACCAAATGTATCGTTCCAAACAAACGGTGTCGAACCTACCGGCATACTATGTGTAGGTGTTCCTTGACTCCCAACTCCAAATAAACTAGTGTGTGTAGGCTGCCCAATGGACTGCTGATGCGGACCACCAAGCGAAGGGGATGAAGGAGGGATATGACCTCCAGCGTAAGGAAAAGTGTTAAAAGGGACAGGAGTGCCCCCAAGTTTACCTTGCAGAGGAGCGTTAGAGCTCCCTACCCCGAGACCCAAAGTCTGTAAAGTGGAGTAGGTTAGTGCAGGACTTGTACCCGAACTAGGCATACCATATGAAAACGGAGGGCCTGTCGCACTAGGTGTGAAGGGGGTTGTGGCCGCCGTCATAGACGGGTTCGGTCCACTATGCGACGTAGTTGTGGTTGAGACCATGGTGGCTCGGACTGACGACGGTAAGTTAGGAGATGATTCTCCTGTGATAGAAACTGTGGTGGGAATGGAATAATTCCCAGAAGAAGTAACAGTGTTTGTTTCCATAGCTGTGTGAGGCACTGTCTAGCGTTCGTGAAATTGGATTGGTACAATGAATGGTGGCCAGATATCAGTGGTTGGGGTTTCAACTGAGCCAAGATTGGCGGTTGATTCCTCTGGGAGTTGTTTGGGCACAAAGGTTTGTAACCCGATCACTTTGAAAGACCCTTGTTGGTCTAGCTTTCGCCTTAATGGTGGCAGGGGTGGCTCCAATGTAATCGGCGGCAGGCCCAGAAGACTTCGTGACCGATGGAGCTCAGGATCCTCCACTGTGTGAGAAGATCCAAGACACGCTAAGGTATTCTACACTTTCAAAAGTAACACACACTAAAAAGAAGCCCCTAAGAGATAAGACAAACAATCACTAGACTATTTGGAAGAACAGTTACAACAACCAACACTAGAGCAACTTACCGGTGCAAGTGAAACTTGAACACGGAAGCACCCTCCAGGTATACTCTGCAAAGCATGGCCTGATGTTTGTCCCTGGTACCATGTTATACCCCCACAATCACCCGTGTATGTCCTTAAAAAGATTGGCGACTAGGTTGCCAGCACGCGAACAGTCACTAGGCAGGTACAGTCGAAATCCGGTAGACCACAATGAGAAGGGTATCAAGCCCAAAAACTGTCAAGGGTATTGAGAGAAAATGGTCTGGAAGAAAACTGAGGACCTCGAACGGATTCAAGACCCACGAATCCCCGTGGCAAATGCAAATGACGGAATCCCAAAACAAGCCCTCGNTACCTTTCCGCATGTGACCTCATGTTTATCCTCTGTGTTAGAGGGGGGTCCCGAATATCTTCCATGAAACTGGACTTAGACACTCCCTACCTCAGAGTCTAATGTTTGGTTTTGAGTGTCCTTGAAGAGTTTCCTCTCCAACCTAATTCAAGGCCCTAATCCTGAACTAGTTTGTGAACCCTACAAATATAAAAGTCTAGTAGATTTTAAGATTAGCGTTGCTTTTAAGGATTTTTCTTACGTCAAGGGGTATGAAGGTGAAACTGATGATGTGTAAAGACGAAAGAAAAAAAGAATGAAAAAAGATGGAAACAAAAGACTTTTACTAAATGAAAAATTTCAACAACTTTTCACAAAGAAAGATTTCTTTTTCTTTTCAAATTTTATAAGATTTTATACAACAAACTTAAAGAAATTTCACTCGACTATGAGCTACTTATGCTATAAATGTACTACAAAAACTTATGAAATAAAAGACTTCTCCCTAGCTAATGATGCAAAAACACACTCTTCAACCAAAGAAGACAATGAAAAAAGATTTATTTATTTATTTAAGTGCTAATAAAGCAACAAAGGGAAAATACCGACAAGCACAAAACCAAGAAAAACAAATTCTGGCTTAAAGCGCAGATCACAAAGAATCAGATTAAAGAATCACACAATGGAAAAATAAAAAAAAACAAAGACTCTCACGCTTGTCTAAAAACCAAAAAAGAATTTTTTATTTTTTTTTATTTTCTGTCAAATATTAACTGAGAAAAAATAGGCTAAGGGTAAGATGACCTAACCTATTGACTGTTCAACCCTAGACTCAAACACCTAAGAGGAATACTTGTCATCAAAGGAGGGGATGACTACCCCATCCTAAACAAAAAGTAGCCTATCAAGCATGCTACTGTCACTAAAACAACACGCATGCAAACGCGTGCTGAGCAGAAACATGAAGTGTGTACATGCAAGCTGACCTTGTATAGGCCACGTGTATGTCTAAATTCTAAGACAAAAATGAAAACAGGTAGTCCAGACCAGGAAGAGGCCTCTAGTATCGATAATCAGGGTCCCTTGAAGGCTTGGATGCTCTTTCTAATAGAAAAGAAAAATGATGCAAAGAATAATAAGGAGAAAAAAGAAATCTGAGATAGGACTGTGAACTAGCAAGACTCAAACAGGATTCCATAAAACCCCCTGAGAATGTATAATTCTGACAAGGAAGAGGAGGAATGCCTCTAAAGTTCTCTGAACTCCTACACGCTACTACTACCTCTACACCTAGCATTCACACGCGGGCTGTAAGAGGATAGGGCGCGGGTACATGCGTGTAGGCCTTTTGCAGGCCATGTGTACCTCCATGTGTCCCGACAACTACCGTCAAGCAAAATTCAGGGAAAAATGGTATGAAGAATCAGGCTCCCTGCTAGCTCAGACCTTACAGAAAAAGACAGGCAAAGAAAAACAGAAAACCTAATCTTTAAACTACCCAAAAACTTTAAATAAATCCAGAAACCCTAAAGAGTATTGTCCCCAGTATGGTCGCCAATTCTGTTGTTGGGGAAAATACCCTATGGACTAACAAACTAGGGTCAAACTTGCATGCAAATTTTGACCGAAAAGAAATTACTTTTTTACCTACAACCCAAGACTCAAACCCTTATTTCATAGTAAATGCATGAAAAGGACCACTAACCTTATTACCGACATTCGATGTAGATCCTCTGTTGTGCTTTGACTACTTGCTTGCGCTGCTCCTTCCACAGATGACCTGCAAACAAGACAAATAACAACTATGCATGCATGCTACTTCTCTACTCAAGGGCTAGAAATCAAGCATAAATTAACCAAACCATAGACAATTCATGCATTGGGACAGGAAAAGTATTCTTTTTATTACTGAAAATGAATCAACTTACAATCAAAGATGAGACCCGCCACCGCTCCTTGAACCTAATCCTGGGCTTCTCTTCTTCTGTCCTTAAACTACTTTGCATTAAATCTCCTTTGGCATGAGGAAAGGCTAAAGGGTTGGGACAATGGATTACGTAAATGGGCAGAGTTTCTTCGTTATATTTTTTCCTCTTCCAAATGGTACCCCTACCCCTTCTTTTATAGGCTAGAAGGAGCTAGGGTTTTGGACGAACCCTCGGCCATGCATGGCCGGGAGTTTCAATTAACTGACCCATAGATTTTTGTCCCATCGAAAACTTTCCTTTTTTTTCATGATTCTGAAGGTAGACACGGGTTGTAGTGGGCCTGCTAGCGTGGACACTGTAGATACACGCGGGATATAGTGGGCCAGCTAGCGTGTACTTTTAAAAATGGAGTTTTTAGAAGAGTTGTTCAGTAGTTTTTGGAAAAGAAGGGATATGAGTTGGCCTAATGCCAGGTAAGCATGTGTGGAGCAATTTAGGGTTATAACATTAAGAATCCTTTGATGCTCTTAGGAAATCCTTGGTATCGATGCCTCTGTTGAAGCCGTGGGACTACAGTAGAGTTTTTTTTCTTTATATTGCGTCTGAAGGAATGTTTGGTATGGTCCTTGTTTAGGAGGATGATCAGCTCCATAAGCATGTTTTATACTACCTTAGTTGAAATATATTTGGTCTTAAACTCAAATACTCTCACGTAGAGAAGCTATCCTTGGTCATTGTACGTGCGGTTCAAATATTACGACACTATATATTACTCTACAAAACTACCATGGTTGCAGATATAAATCCATTTAAATACGTCCTTACCAAGTGTATCATAGGGGGGAAATAAAATAAGTGTATTGTTATTTTGAAATAATTTGATCTCAATTTTGTTGTTACGAAATCCAAGAAATCGCTACTTTTTTTTCGAACTGATGTTAGACTTCCCTAGACTAGATGAGGATATTTTTCATGAAAATTCAATAGAGGATGAACATATCTTCCTTATCTCATATTCATACCCCTAGTACAGAGATATTTTAATCTACCTTCAAACCTTGAAGCTCCCTTAGCATCTGTCGAGAGACGATCGACAACGTATATGTCATCAAGCTAAGAACTACCTTATTATTGACAATATTTTGTATCGTCGAAGGATGGATACTATTTTGTGTCATTTTTTAAATCATAAGGAATTTGAGGTGATTCTTAATGAATTTCACAGTTTAGGCATGTGGTGTTCATTTATCTTGTCTAGTGACAACCCGAAACAAATTGCGATCCGGTTATTTTTGGTCGTCAATTTTTAAGGATTGCATTGACGCAGTCAAGCAGTGTCACCCTTGCTAGGTGTTCACTTAGAAAATGCACTTACACCTAGCCCCCCTTAACCCAATCATCATCGTCAGTCCCTTCACTAAGTAGGAGGTGTATTTCATGGACTGCAAGCCAGCCTCAGGTGGGGGGAACCATCATATTATCTTCGATTTAGATTATTTTACTAAATGGGATGAGGCCATGCCTACTATTAAATTTGATGGTTATACTGCAACATTTTTCATATTCAATCAGGTGATAGGCCGGTTTGTAATCCCAAAATATATTTTCACTGATCAAGGTAGTCACTTCTAGAATTAGATGATGACAGAGTTAGTATCGAAACTGGGGTTTACACACTATCATTATTCCCTTTATTATCCCTAGGAAAATGGAAGAGTGGAGTCACTGAATAAATATCTAAAGACCATTTTGAAAAAAACAATTCAGTCAGAGTAAATCTAATTGGCATGTGATGCATTACCCTACACTTTGGGCATACCAAACTATGGTGAAGACTTCCATCGGTTTCTTATCGTTTTAGTTAATACATGGTTTGGAGTCTATTCTTCTAATTGAATGTGAAATCCCTTCACTTAAGCTATAAATTCAGATCTTACTTGACACGACTGATCTCGAATCTTTCCTCATACTATCGAATCACACACTAAAACTAAGAGGGGGGGTGTGAATCAATGTCTTAAACTTTTGGACAATTCTCACACTTTCTGAAATTTCTTAAATTATATGTATTTCAATTACTTATATATATATAACACAAACTGTATAAAGAAGAATGAATATCATCTATTATTATACTTGAATAAGTACATATGATTCCAATGTCAAACTACTCAGCACCAACTAAATAAGAGAGATCCAACTCTCAGATACAAGACCCACCTTGTAGTTTCTCAGATCGAACTGAGAAGTGAGGAATCCAACCCTCATAACAAGACCTATTTTGTAAACATGCACCAATGTGATAAAGAATGAACCTTCATTCAATCCATTGTATATATATATAATCCAACAAGAAGATCTAATATTCACCACCACTTTTGGTTTATATAGTATTTCAATAGGTATTGAATTGATCCATAGTGTCTTTTGACATGAACCATTGCACCTCTTCGTTTAATTTTAACACAAATAATATTCTCCTTTTATTCATTAATTTATCATGTAAGTTTCTCAATTTAATTAAAAGAATAATCTTGATTCAAATTTCGTCATCATGAGTTGATCACATGTATGGATCAACTCCTTATATCATCCCCATTATTATACTTCATCCCCATTTCTCCAATTGATCATATTCAATATTTTACTGAATCTTTGTACTGTTATGGTGTTAGTCTTGTCAAATTACTCTAGAGGCCCTTAACTATTTACAAAAATCAAATTATGCAAAGGTGCTTTCTTCAACTGAATGTTCAAATGAACATGGGCTCAAAACCACATGTTTGTCCATCTAATCATTGCTCCTAGAACCTCTTCCCTCACCCTTATTCCTCTATCATGGGACTGGTGTTGGAAACAAGTCCTCCGGAATTCAACCTTCTTGTATTCTTCCAACGTAATACTTCCTGAAGAAAACTTCATCGAAGTACAGGTAAGTGCTCCCTGTTGACATTATTCATCATATGCCATTAGTCTAATAACCGAAGTATTAAATTATTTTTTCTTTTTATTTATTGAACTTGGCCATCAAATTTCTTAAGAACCTTCACATGACTAGGAGCTAGGACTGTAGACTTAGGAAAAAGGAGCTTTGGCTCTCCGAGTATTCGGGATTATTGGAATTTTAATGGTTCGAAATCCCCGAAGTAAATTGGTCAAAGTGGTCATATGGTATAGGTGATTGTTACATGTCGGTCAACAATCCATGCTTATCCTATGCTTCCACTGTATTAATCTAATGGATGATATTTTACTCCCCTGCATCTGACAACTGATGAGATTCTGGCTATAATTTTAATACTTCCAATGAACTGAATCGCATGTGTTCATGTTGACATGCATCTGTTGACGTGGAACTGGTTTATTGGTTTCCACATGTCATTTTTATTTGCGACTTTCGATACCTTATATTCCAAAAGAGCCTTGACATGTGTCACCTTCCTAAATGTGCCATCTGTCACTTTCTAGATCATTGATTAGATATGATGATTTGTGTTATTCCAATCTTCCTATTATATCAGATGACTGATGGGATTTCATGATTATGGATTTTCACTTCGTGGCTTTGAAAATTCACAAATTTTCATAGTCTCCAGTAATCGCTGAAGTGGCAAAGTTCCAGAGTCTCAAAACTTACACTATCCCTCCACTCCTGATCTAACGACTCACATGTAGTATACCTAGGGATGTACTATGGGGTAGCTAGGAAGGTACCCAATGTGAACGTGGTTATGTATTATTAGTGGAAGTCATTTAATATATGAGAATGTAGTCATTCAATGTAAGGTGGACTAGGTACACTATATTAATAAAGGCCCATTGTGATAGTTAAATGTAATAAATGTGAGAAGGATCTCTAGAAAGTTCCTAGGAGATAGAGAAATCTCTATAAAAAAAGTGTAAGAAGTGTAATGAGACATGGTGAAGAATATTTACATTGTAACAAGAATGTATTTCTTGAGGAGTGCATTCCTTCCATAAGAAATAATATATGGTGTTAACCTACCTCAAGGGTTTTCTCTATTTCTTGTGTTTAGTATTTGGTGAATGGTTTGGATTATTCTTGTTGAGATTCTTGGTTATTTTTATATTTATCTTCAGATATATTCAGGTACTTAACAATTGGTCTCAGAGAACTTTCTTTGGCTAAAGAAGGGGATAATGTTTTGGCTCTTTTTGCATATTTTTTCTAGAAAAAAAAAAGAGGGCGATGCACTTCAGGTTCAGAGTTGAACATTTTTGAGCCAAATTTGGCTAAAAATTTTGGTATTTGAATTCCTCTTAGAGAAAAACCCAATTTCAAAAAACAAATCAGCCAAAACAGAGTCTGGGAAGTAAAGTTATGAGCATTTTAAATTCAACAGTTTTTCTAGAAAAAGCCATGATTTTCTGCAGTAAGTTATTCTTAACTTTAGTTTTTGTTGAAGATTTATTAAAATCATGCTATTTTTTACTAGAAAAGATGATGGCCCTAGTATTGAAGAATTTATACAATATCACAAGTCATTATGGAAAGGGAAGTGGAAATCTTTTGCAGACTGGGGTTTCAAAGATGATGCTCTCATATGGTGGCAATCATTTCACCATTTTGAGTGGATGTCACTTTCTGAGGAAGCAATTGAAAAATTACTTTTAGACAAGTGGTCTCATACAATGAGTAAGGATAAATACATCACCAATATTGTATTTTCATGTGGAAAATCTATATTATAATTTCATGGTTGTATTCATAAAGAAAATGTCATTGTTTCTATTAACCCTAGTTGCCAACAAATTTTTATCAATATTCAGTTGGTTAATAGATTACAAGTTCATGCAAATAATATTCACATCACACGGGTTGAGGGTGAAAATGTTCAATTTTTTATAGATTTGAAGATCACCATGGACAAATATGTGTTGCATTCTAATTTTCATGCTATAAATATGGTGGATGAAGATGTTTGTTTGGGCTATTGTTGGATGGAATCAGTTGGTACAGTTAATATTAATGTGAAAAAAAAAATTAAAACTTTGGTATAGGAAAAATAAAATCACATCGCAGGATGTGTATCTTAGTAAAAAATATGGGCCCGCGATGACCAACAAAGAAGTTATTTTTCATTTTGAAGTTGAATCGTAGGCAGAGACTACATAAGGAGATGAAGAAAAACCACAGGAAGGACACAGTCATAAATCTAAGGAGGTCATTGACTCAAAGGCACAAAGTGTTAAAGATTTCAAGAAAAAAGAACATATTCCTACAATTTTTTTATATCACCATCCACATCATATAGAGAAACCACAATATTTAAGGCAAGGGCATGTGCATCAACACATTTATGCACCAGTAGGGAACTAGAGAGGAAACCAATCAAGAGGTGCATGGAAGACTATCGACATTACAAGAAGAGATCAGGCTACAAAAGCAATCCCATGGAAACCTCGACATGATACAGAGAAAGATTAGGGTGGCAAGGAAGGAAATGGACATCATGTTTGACTTCCATTGGGATGGATGGATGGTCGTACTTGGTACCAGTTGGCTACATTGCTTATCTAATCATATTTTATGGTTTCTTCTCGTGTTTCTAGGATGAAACATGTGAAGGGAGATGGAATGTAGTACACCTAGGGATGTATTATGGGGTACCTAGGGAGGTACCTAATGGGAATGTGGTTATGTATTATTAGTGGAATTCATTTAATATATGAGAATGTAGTCATTCAATGTA
>JASDQU010819061.1:24362-35277 GCA_032191745.1 Picea mariana | reverse complement strand
GTAAAAGGAGGTTTCCCCCTCGAAGAGGCTTATTATCTAAAATTATCTCTTTTTCAAGGCGTTGAGTACTTTTTTTGAGGTTTTTCTATGCTATATTGATATTTGGTTCTTAACAAAATATGTCATCTCCAGAACTAGAGTTTTTCTCAGTGAGGCACAATTCAAATCTAACATAGGGGGTCAACTTTCAAAACCCCTATGTCAGGCGATTGTGGGCATCTTGGTCCCATGGGAGTTGGCCATACAGACCATTCACAGCTTACGAAACCCAGTTATGTCACCCAATTGTGATTTTGTACCCCAGAACAAATCGTCATTGTGTCCTTGAATGGCTTCAAGAGGTGAATTGCAACATGAAATAAATAAAAACCATGCCTGGAATTGACAAAATATTAGTTTCATTGGACTCCTGGCACTAGATTACATCTAGGAAGACCCCTATCCTATGATTTTGTCACTTGTAAAAGTTTTTTTTAGAGGATCTCTGGAATGAGGGTTTTTCTCAGTGAGGCACAATGCAAATTCGACACAGTGGTTCAAATTTCAAAACCCCTATGTCGGGCAATTATGGGCATGGTGGTCACATGGGCATTGGCCATACAGACCTTCTAGATATTATGAAACTCAGTTACGTCACCCAATTTTCATTTTGTGCCCCTCGACCAAATTTGCATTGTCTCCATGAATGGCTTCAAGAGGTGAGTTGAAATTCGACATAACACGCAAATCGTGCCTCAAATTGATGAACCATTAGTTCTGTTGGACTCTTGGCACTGAATTATAGCTAGGGGAACCGCTCTCCTATGATTCCTCTTGAAAATTTATATTTTGAATATCCATCCTTGTGTTTTTGAAATCATTTGATGAAAAAATTTCCAACAATGTTTTGTTCCCCAATGTCTATTCCTTTAAATTCCCCTTGCTTTTGCAAATCTAGGTTTGATAATCCTTCTAAATATGAATTATTTTCATCCTTTTCATCATGCAGCTGATCTAATAAAAGAATATTTAATGGATCACGCTGTGAATTTCTATTTATCATTGTGAACCATGAGACCACATCTCATTTGTGAATTGTTTCAAACACATTGCATGCATTCTCCACACTGACCTAGTTTGTTATTTTCACCTAATGACATGTTTAATTACTACTGCAATTTCTTCATTGAGGGAAGTCTCTTTCCATTCACATATGGATCTAGATCTATCACAAATTAACAATTTAATGTTGTTGTAATAATTATGGGTGTTTATATTCATAGTTTCCATGTGTTTCTTGTAGACATCAATGTGTTCGATGTCAAAAATAAAATAAATACTAATACAAATAGAGTGAAATAAAAGAATTTCACTAAACCTTAGAACCACAACTAGTTTCACACATAAATATCTTATTTCATTAAATTTTTTACCTCGTTACAGATTGGGCTATAGAAAATATTTAATGGTGAGAACATTACATTTTCTAGAATTGGGGCATCTTGATCTCAATTCAATGAAATAACTTTTATCTAAAATTACATCGTCAATAGTACTCATGTACCAGATATACCTAAAGTTCTTGCATTGATGGGGAAAAAATCATAATCAGGAAAGGTAACTATGTTCTATAAGCTCTGACAGCTCCATATGGACAATGACCATGTGACCACGATGCCCACAATCGCCAGACACAAGGGTTTTGAAATTTGACCCCCTCTGTTAGATTTGCATTGTGCCTCACTGAGACAATCCCTAGTTCTGGAGATCCTATAACAAACACTTTTTCGGGCAATAGAGTCACAAGAGAGGGGTCCCCCTAGATGGAATCTGGTGTCAGGAGTCCAAAACAACTGGTGTTTCATCAATTCGAGGCACAATTTATGTGTTATGGAAAGATGCAAATCACCTCTTGAAGTCATTAAGGGAGACAATGACAATTTGGTCCAGGGGAACAAAATGAAAACCGAGTTACATAACTGAGTTTTGTAAGCTCTGGAAGGTTTGTGTGGCCAATTCCCACATGAACATTGTGCCCATAATCACCGAACACAGGATTTTTTAAAGTCGACCCCCTGTGTTGAATGTTCATTGTGCCTCACTGAGAAAAACCCTAGTTCTGGAGATCATCTGAAAAAAACTTTTTTGGGCGATGGAATCATAGGAGAGGGGTCCCCTTAGTTGGAATCCAATACTAGGAGTCCAACGAAACTAACAGTTCGTTGATCTGAAGCACAATTTGTGTGTTATGACAAGTTGCAATTCTCCTCCTCAAGGCATTCAGGGACACAATGACAATTTGGTCTAGAGGGAAAAAATCACAACCAGGTGATGTAACTAAGTTTCATAAGATATAGAAGTTTCGTACAACCAATGCCCATGCGACCACAATGCGCATAATCACCCAAAACATGGGTCGTGAAAGTCGACCCCCTATGTCAGATTTTCCTTGTGCCTCACTCAACAAAACCCTAGTTCTGGATATTTTGTAATAAACACTTTTTTTGGTGACAGAATCATAGGAAAAGGCCCCTGCTAGATGGAATCCAGTGCCAGGAGTCCAATAGAACTAGCATTTCTTTGACTCGGGGAATATTTTTCATGTTATGGTGAGTTGTAACTCACCTTCTGAAGTCATTCAAGGAGATAATGACAATTTGGTCTCGGGGAAAAAAATCACAACCGGGTGGCATGATTGAGTTACGTAAGCTCTGGAAGGTTTGTATGGTGAACTCCCATGAAAACATGGTTCCCACAATATCCCGACACAGGGGTTTTGAAATTTGACCGCTGTGTCTAATTTGTATTCTCCCTCACTGAGTAAAACCCTAGTTTTGGAGATCCTATAAAAAACACTTTTCTTGGAAATGGAATCATAGGAAAGGGATCCCCTTAGCCGGAATCCAGTGCTAGGATTCCAACGAAACTGACGGTTCATCGATCTAAGATATTATTTGCGTGTTATGGCAAGTTGCAATTCACCTCCTGAAGTCATTCAGGGACACAATGACAATTTCGTCCAAGGGACAAAATCACAATTTCCCGACATAGGGTTGTGAAAGTTGACCCCCTGTGTTGGATTTGCATTATGCCTCACTAAGAAAAACCTTAATTTCATATATCCTCTAACAAACACTTTTTTGGGTGACATAATGACATGACAGGTGTCCCCCTAGTTGGAATCTAATGCGAGGAGTCCAACAAAACCAACATTTCATCAATTTGAGGCATGATTTTCATGTTATGGTGAGTTGCAACTCACCTCCTAAATCCATTCAGGGACACATCTCATGCCTTTACTTGCTTTTCCTTGACATGACATTTCTTGCCTTGCCGTGGCATGCCATGACTTGCCTTGACATGTCATGCCTTGCCTTTCCTTGCCATGCCTTTTCTTGTATTTCCATGCCATGCCATGCCTTGTTTGGCCTTGGCATGCTTCTACTCAATTGAATGCCAAGGATATGAACTTTGATGACGTCAAACCAACATGGATAACAAAATACTACCATAAGTGGAAACATAAATCATCCAACACCCCCCTTGTCCTTGGGCATGGTCTAAACATCCGATGGCATCAAGGGAAACCTTTAATATCCACCATACTTTCACCATAGATAAGATGTCAAAATCTGCTCAAGTAACTAAGTTTGAGCCATACTAGGAAAGAAATAGGACACATAATAAGAATGTTAAACTTGAATAATATGACCAACAATAGTGAATTTTCCTAGAAATGAAAGGTCTTTATGATGCTATATGAGATGGTATCAAAGGATAATAGATACTATTTTGAGGCAAAGTGTTTTCAAGTGATAATGAATTTTCTTCTTGGACCATTAATAATATGCCTATGTTAAAATTTATTCTTATCCAAGTTAGGAGGAAACAATGTTACATTTAGAGTTGTCATTTTTAAGGTGTTATTGAACTTTCAAATGAAAAAATAATAATACATATTCCCTTGAAATACATACTAATCTATAATGTTACATAACAAATAATAAGACATACCAGTGTGACAGATTTTCCCTGTTCCTGGTGTTATATAGTTTCCTACCAACAAATTTATATCTTTGAATAATATTACCATCTCCACCAATGAATATAGCAACATAATAGTAAATCAAAAAATGATGGTATGAGTTTATTATTCTAATATCATGCTACAACAATGAGGAATTTAAACACCAACAACAATATATTAATGGTCACATGAAATAGAGTTGACCTAAGTAATAGAGGAATCATCTATCTACTCTTCGATAAATGAAAGAGTATTCATGGATGAGTCATAAAAATATTATAGTTTGGATTATATAGGAAGCTAAAAGATGAGAATGGAAAATAATCTCCCAACTTTCTTATAGAATTGTCTACAGCATGGATGATTTTAGGGGCTAAATTTCGCTCATGGGCTAATTTTCCATGGTTTTTCCAAAAATGAGATTCGTTATTTTAAAAAGGATTCGCCCAAATTCTATAGGATAAAATTATTTTACCTTAACAATCGCCAAAATTTTATAAAAATATATAAAATACTTAGAAATTTGAATATTTTTAAAAAAATATCGCCAAACATTTATAGTTGACATTTGAAGGGTTAGTAATATTCGCCAAGGTTTATACATTTTAAAATAAATTTATATCCTTAAAATCATCCTTGGTCTACAGGAAGAAACTAATCCTATCCAACTTTTATCAGCCATAGAATTGATGGATATCCTTTCTTAACACATAAACTCGGCTCTAGATCCAAGTCGACTTCAACCAACAACTAGGAAATTCTTCCAGTGAATGAGAAATGTTCCCCACAGGTGAGAAATATGTCTAGCAGAGAGGGAATACACCCAACCTATGTACACTCAACAATTCTTAAGAGAAAATATCCCTAGAACAGAGGTCATGCTTCCCAAGAGAGAGTTCGACATGTCCTTCATCATTAAACTCTTGCTCACTCTCAAAAAATGGTGCCCCAACTCACTATGTATATTTTTTATTGAAACTCATCATTTTTCAATGTGAAACTCAAACTCCCATAGTCAACAACTCATCCCTATCAACAATCAGAATATGATGCCCTTTCCACATGAAAAAATCAGATATCCATGAGGAATTTTGTCCAACATTAATAGAATATATGTCCATGACCAATACTTAGTACCCAACCAAGAAATCATTGCTCCCACACTAGTTATTCAAGTTGTATACAAAAATTGGCACATTCGTGTTAATGGTTTTCTTTTCTTTGTGGGCAGTTTTTATTTTTTTGTTTTGTTTGAATATTTGGCCCTAAATTGGGTGCCATTAGCTCTGACTATTGGCAAAAATGTAATCAATTTGGGGCATTAAATGGGACGAAAATTGTGCCTAATTTAAAATCCTTCAGTCCTTCACTTCAACTTCAATCCTCCTTTGCAGGTGATTAAGAGTTGTATAATGGTGGAGTTGAGTGATGCATGTGGGTCTATTTGGGTTGGAAATTGGAGATGTCCTAAATTACTTTCCCTTGTTCTAGACCTCAACCCCTTCTCCAAGCATGAGTGATGGATAGAGTTGGGCATTATGTTGGTAATTAGTTATTTTAGTCAATTAGGAAGAAGGATGGAAAAAATGGAGCATTGACATTGAAAAAATGAGTGGTGTGTCTTTTCCGAGCTTAGAGAGGTAAGGAGAGGAGTGAAAAGGGTGTGAGAGGGAGATAAAATAATCATAGTGTAGTATAATTGATCATTTGATAAAATAGGTGTAAATATGAGTTTGAGAGGCCCATTAAAAATAAAAATTGCACTAGGAACACTTTCTCAATTGACATGACAAAGTGCACACTAAAAATATAGGAATGGGATAAAGAGGTTGAATAATTCATGGGGATATACCATAGTAAGCATTTGGAATTTATTGAGTAGTGGTGATATTTAGAATTGTTGGCTGGGAGAATCTTGGCCCATCTAGACCTACCTCTAGAAATAGTCTCATCCCCCGCTCTTGTGGACTCAATCTCATCAAAGCAACCCTCCCCTTGTGACATCTCTTCAACCTCGAAGGAATACAAGGACACAATGAACTTCCAAAATTAGCAGAGGTGGCAACCCATCCTTTAAATTTCCAAAGAAATATTTAAACAAAGGTCATGTAGTGGCAAGTCGACGTAGCATCAAAAGATAAACAAGGTGGAGCTTGTCTTCAATGAGCTCTATGTTATCTTAGTAAAATATATATGATTTGAAGAATTTTTAGTTGAGTGTTGGTTTGAAACCTTGTAGCTTAACATTTCAACAAAATTCAATTGATATATCAAAAATTATTGCATGATAAAGAAAAAAGAAATGTAATACATTTTGCTAGCTACCTTTTGTGAGCAGATTTTATAGCCAGCATCCTTCATTATCGTAGTTAATGCAAGAGATGGATGTCCTCAAAATGTATGCCATTAGTACCAATTCATGTGAAAGAAACCATCTCTCCTCAAACCAATGGCCAAAAGTGGGACAACCTAGGAAAATACGCATAAAGGGTGAAACATACCACTAAACAAATCTAAACAAAACCCCAAAACCATATGCTAGATCATGAAACATTGTGATAATACCATCAACCATCTAAAATCCATGGGGTAATGTAGAACTATGTGCAAGGTAGTTAGGCCTCCTAAATAAATGTGCCAAGATGTAATGACCAAGGGATAATTTCATGATATGAATTGGCCAACCTCCCTGAAATCTCAACGATATGCTAAAAATAGGGCCCCAAAGCTAATGCAGTCCTCACGAATATATTTCAACCATCAAATGCAAAACACACTTTCCAAGTCATGCACCTTAGGGATATATTCCCTAGAGTGAGAGCACAATATCTCAAGGAGTATCAAGCAGTGATAAATAAAACTTAGGGAAAACCCTTAGTTGATGGGTATCCCTCTCCATGAATGTGCTAATGTTAAAAAAAGAGTGAACGATATATGTAAGACCCTCATCAATCCCAGGTCACTATCGATATCCACACGTAATATGAAATCCTCCAAATTTTCAATGATTCCCCAAGAGATGAATCTAAATGAAAGAATAACTATATCCACAACCGATATCCATCAAGACACACATTCTCCAAACACAACCTGCTTGGGAAGGGTCTTGAAACTAGTACAATTCCTCATACAATATGATGGGTAACATGTAGAATAGGTTAGCCATATGTAAACTAATTGATTTAGAAGATTCTGTAGATGGGAAGGATGAATGATGAAAATGATCAGACCGCATAATAAAGGTTCATGCAAATGTGGATGATGTCAAATATTATCCAAAGACATTAGGAATCCTTGACTCTTGAAACCCTCACATACCATCAAGGCATGTGTCTCATATAACCATGTCAACTTTGACCTAACCCCTAACACATAAGCCATTGACCGTTAAATCCTTAATCCCTAATCCATAAAACTTTAAGCCCTCAACCTTATTTAATCACTAATCCCTTAACACAAAATCCCTAAATCCCCTAACCTCCAAGCCATCAACTCTTAAACACTTAAAAACTAATCCCTAATCCATTAATACATAAACCCCTATTCCCTAAGAACTTAAACATTAATCCCCTGGACCATAATCCCTAAGTCATTAACCATTAAACTATGTAAGTCATAAGTGCTAAATCCGTTATCTCTTGACCCTTAATCCCTTAAACCATAACCCCTTATTCCTTAACCCTTAATCCTTGTAACCCAATTACCTAAATCCCATAATTCTCAAAGCCCCTATCCACTTAACCCCAAACACCTCAACTAATTAACTATTTAGGCACATCCGATGCTAAATCCCATTCACTTCTCACTGTGCAACATTGGTAGATGACATTGGTGATGGGCATGTTGGAAGATGTTCCATGACATTTCAAGAGAGTTTCAACAAGCATTCTGTATATGTGAATGATGGATGATGAAAATGAGACTGCATTATGAACATTGATGCAAACATGGATGATCTCAAATATTATGTGGGGACATCAGGTATCCTTGAGTCTTGAAACCCTCGCATACCATCAAGGAATGTGTCTAGTCTAACCATGTAAAATTTCAATATTGTCCCCATTCACTGCTCACTGTGTGACATCGATGGATGGCATTGGTGATTGGTGTGTTGGAAGAGTTTGTATGAAATTTTATGAGAGTTTCAACAAATCCCTAACTCCCCTAGCCCCTGATACATTGACCCTTAAAGCCTTAAGCCATAATCCCTCATTAACCCTTAAGCCCTCAACCTTAGTTAATCATTAATCCCCTAAAACAAATCCCTAAATCCACTAGCCCCTAATCCATAAACTTTTAAACACTTAACACTAATCCCTAATCCCTTAATCCATAAGCCCCTATTCCCTAAGAACTTAAACATTAGTCCCATAGCCCATAATTCCTAAGCCATTAACCATTAAACTACGTAACCTGTAAGCACCAAATCCCTTAGCTCTTGACCCTTAATCCCTTAAACCCTAACCCCTAATCCATTAACCCTTAATCCCTATACCCCAAATCCCTAAATCCCATAATCCTCAAAGCCCCTATCCACTTAACCCCCAACACCTCAACTAATTAACTATTTAGGCTAATTTGGCTACATCCGACGCTACTTTTAGTGAAATTTTAGGTGCTAACTAGTCTAGATTTTAACATTGTACAATATTTACTACAAACATATTTTCAGTAAAAGAACATAAAAGATACAATGGAAAATACAAACAATACACAGAGATTTTTCCCCTGGAAACCAAAATCGGGAAAACTAGCATATTCTATATTCATTCATAGTGATACATTGTTTACAATACAATATACATATAGGAGCCAACAACATCCAAAACCCTAACCCAATGAATTGGATTAGTCAACAACCCTAATTCCTTAATCGAAAACAGAAAACCATAGACAAAAAACCATGTGCCCAAAAACCACCTATATATGTGACACATTTCTCGAGGTAGATTTATTTTTTTGGGGGGCACTGCCCTTGAACCCCCACATGGGGGGCTTTGCCCCCCTGCACCCCCTTTCTTCTCATGAAAATAATATAACACATACCCAACAACTGGGGCACTAATTCAGGTGCTAAAAGGGGCAAAATTTTCGGTACTAAATGGGGCACAATTTCTGAGACTATTAGCGCCTAAAATTTGTGGTCGGTGCAAAAAACACCATAAATAGCTCTATCCCGATAAATAGTGCTGAATTTTTCAAACAACTCAATAAAAATACACTAAAACCAACTTTGGAAGCAAAAAAGGGAGCAAATCACAGGGATTTGTTGTAGTGAAGGTTGGTATTATGACACATATTTTGAAATTGAGATTTAATTTGGGTATATGGAAGACACTCTAGGAGAAATTAATTTTTATCCTCAGCCCTCTTGGTGTCACAAAGGTGACATATTCTTTCATGCCATGGTGTTTTGGGGATTGTCTAATTCCTAGTATCACTATGTATCTTAGGAGCATTAGTTTTAATTTTAGCAATACTAATTCTCTTTTTAACGCTATTAAAAACACATAGATACTTTGGATCTTTAATATTAGGGTTAACCACCTCCTTATAATATATTAATTTTCTTTTATTCTATAATTCTTTATCTCACTATAGATTATCCTTAAATGTAGCTTTAACAATATTTTTAACATCATTGATATTCTACACAATAAATTCTTCTTTTATTCCCCAATGATTTAGCCAAGACTTGTCATCGTTATGCCATCCCTGACCAAGTTGTTGGTGATTTTGGCTAGTTTGAAGAAATTTTGGGGAGCCTCTTGTCATCCATGGTGTTTATCTTGTTCTTGTACATCCAGTACCTAATCATAGTTGTGCTCTCAATGGGGCAAATGCTCGCTTCTATGAGGATATGATATGGTGTATTGTCTTTAATTTTGAGATTATAAGTTATAAAATTCTTTTGGATCTGTTCTATCTTTCTCTTTGAGAGATACTGCATCCCCAAACTTCACATCCATACAAAATAACAAGAGTGACAAGAGTCTCAAAGATTAGTTTTTTCTTATCCCATAGCCAAAGGTTTGTTAATTTATAATTATTTTGAAGCTCATAGTAAGCTTTCCACCATTCATTTATCCTTTTCTCAATGTTACAATTCCAATTGAGCTTGTGATGAATATCAATTCCAAGATACTTGTGCGAAGGAACTTTGTCAAAGGTATTGTTTCCATATACGAAAGTATCATAGGTGATCTTGTTGGATTTAATTACCATAACCTTTATTTTGTCAATGTTCACAACCATTCCTATACAAGAGTAGAAGTGATTGAGGATGCTAAGTTACTTACTTAGGTCATAGGTATTCCTTGTCCTAAGAACAATACCATTTCCATAGAAAAGAAGGATGATGACTAAGTAGAAAGAGTTGGTCCAACACAACTTGGAGCTTCTAGAAAAGCTTCCAAATTGTCAATGCAAATGCTAAAAAGGGTAGGGAATATGGAACAACCTTATTTGACTCCTATATTGCATTTAATTTCTTTTGACCAACCCTCAATGCTTCTAAACTTGGAAATAATGTTCTCATACAACCTTACCCCAATAGCTCCTTGTCGAGAGGAAACTTTTAACTCTTCTAAGCTATTCCAAATATTGGTTCTAAGTAGAATGTCATATTATATATATAAACCATGATAATCCATTAAATATGATTAATTAATATTATGTATCATGCATAAATTAATTATTATTATCATTCATGGTTTGTTATTTGATCTACTAATAAGAATTAACATTAATAATAATATTTTGTAAAATTCTATTATCTTTATATATAATATTAATGTTGGTCAACACTAATATACAAATGATTATATTATTTGGTAGATATTATTAATGTATTATTTCTTATTTGTATTATTAACTAATATTAATTAATACAATTGTCCATATATATAT
>JASDQU010819060.1:15745-35381 GCA_032191745.1 Picea mariana | reverse complement strand
TTAACTATATTTTTACTAATTTATTTTCATTTAAAAAGAAATTCAAAATTACTATTAAAAATAAATTACACATATGTCATCATACATAATTATATGTATATCATTTTGTATTAATCTAGTAGGAGTACAGTGTGTATTAATGATAAGAGAAAAACACAAATACAATAATAATGAAATAAATGGATAGTAATAATGAGAGAACACATGACATTTTTAATTTTTTCTTAATTTTTGATATAAAAGGTACTAGGTACTTATAACCAAGTTTATTGAAATGCAATAATAATGAAATAAATGGATAGTAATAACGAGAGAACACATGGCATTTTTACATTTTTTCTTAATTTTTTTATATAAAAGGTACTAGGTACTTATAACCAAGTTTATTGATTATGTAATTAATTTCAAATATTGAAATAGGTGAAGGCAACAATAAGACTTGGAATATATCAACCAATCATGGATGAGAAAACAAATATTTTTATTATATCAAAAAATATATATTTGTTTTATTAAATTAAACATTATACTACAGACATAAATTTAAAATACAAGGTAAATTAATGTCAAATCAATAGCAAACTCATTGCTATATTCCCTTGGCATGGACTAATAAATCACTCGTTGATTCCTTATTAGTTTTATTTTTGACTTAAATTTCTTCTTAATTTACAATGTTGAACTTAGGTAAATCTAAATAATACTTTTATTCTAAATAATATTGCACCTTTCTTCATGTTGGTTATGCACTGATCTTTATTTCTCTGTCTTAAAGATGGATTGGATATGGTAGGTCCGAAACATTTACTTCGAAATCTCAAACACAGTGAATCAAAAAACCCACAATATTAATACACCACACTGTGAAAGCCTAAAACATTAGAATATTTTTATTGTAATTAAAGTAAATAAAAAAGCTTTATTTATCTCACATATTATTGGACTTCAACTTAGGAGTCTTATTGTTGGTTTGATATAGAATAAATATATCACCATTTTCTCAATCCCCACATTGCATAATGATTAACATCTACTAGCTTTGCCAACTACCTCTATCTCACCCTAAGAACTCACTACCTCTGCCTCATTCTCTGAGATAACTACTTTCCTCGACGTCACCGCCTACACTGCAATCTCCGACCATATAGCATCCCCATCACCATTGCTACACTACCTTCTTCAACCATAGTTCATAATACAGATAGACTTGCTCAAGACTCGATTAGATTTACGAGCGACCTTGACCTCCACAGTGATTTGTAATGAATGTGACCCTTTATTAGTGCCATAAATCTAAAAAATGGCTACACATTCAAAGATATCAACCATCCATAAGAAAGGTAGTAAATTTCCTTTCTCCACATAAATTCCCATAGATTAAGATTAACTACATAGATTTATTTTTTAAAATCTTATTAAAAAAACATTGGTTTTACATTGATAGATTGCAGAAGTGGATCAAAGTAATGACCCACTGCCAAAGTTAGGTAAAAGAAATCCCGATTCGACTACAATATACCTATATACAATCCGATAAAAGAAGCTCCTCAGAAGTCCAACGCTCTTGGGAGCTTCGAGCTCACAACATCTAGGTCCTTGTATCTTTCTCTGAGGCTTGAGCTCCTCCTCAACTGTAGCAACAGATTGCAACAACAACAAATTATCTAGCTTTGTTTTTCAAGGTTTTTACTTTACTTGTAACAACGTTCATATGTAGGGAGCATCAATAATACGTACATACATACATACAGAGCATCATACATACATACATACATACACACATATATACATATATAAGGTTCAGGGACCATTCAAAGGTTTGGTTACTAACAAATGATTTTGAGGTCTTTGGTTTCAACTCGAACACACACACATATACTAAACATCACATTTGAATGTTGTTAATAGAGATGGAAACTAGCTTTGCTCTTACCTTTTTTGGTGTTGCTTATGCTCCTGTCTTTGCTCCTTCCATGTGCATTGTTGGATAAACCAAAGGCTTTATCTTTATCATGATCATGGATACTGTTGGAAAAACCAATGGCTTTATCTTTATCATGATCATTGATACCATTGGACAGGCTGTTTGAATAACTAAGTTTCGAAGAAAACGTGAAAAAGAAGAAAAGGGAGCAATTTGCGGGGTCAAAGCAGAAGTCAAAGCGCACACAAAAGTAGGAAGAACAACAGTTAGGCATGCAAAATCAACATGCAGGTGAAAGGAAGGGCAAGCAGTTGGTTGACGAAAAGGAAGGAAAAGAAACATGAGGGCGAAAAGGAAGGAAAAACAACATGCTGGAGAAAAAGAAGGAAAACAACTAGGACATGTTAGGGTTTTGGGATAAGCTATTAGGGTTATGAGCCCTAACTCTATGTATAAATATGTAATGGATTGGGGAAGAATTGTTTGTTGAAAAAGAGGGATTAGGCTGCTGAGAGTAAGAGATTAGGTTGGGTACGAGTGATAAACCTTACTTGGGGTTTTGGATAGATTTTGCAGAGAGAGAGGCGTGCACTGAAGAGCAGCTAAGCTAGGATGAGGATTATGATATGATGTATCTATTGTAAGCGCAGTGCCTAGGCCTGGGATGATTACTGCATGAAGTTTAATATAGAAGCCAACCGTTGTGGATGTAGCCCATGAATTGGGTGAACCACGTTAAAACCGGTGTCTCTATGTGTTGTGTTAATGTGGTTGTTCAGGTATGTTTTGTTTATGCATGATTAGTATAGGTATGTTTACTATATGATTGATGCACAATAATATTGAATGATACAGTGGGTTACTTATGTTGCAATCTATGTTATAAGGATTTTGCACAATGGAGTTTGTTATCTAATCAAAGGATATGAATAAAGATATTGCACACATGGTGGATAAATAGTATTGGATATGATGATATCCTCACATCCCCTCGTCCCTGCAGAAACTTGGTTCCTGCAGCCCTATTAAATACCTCGGGTGAGACTTCACTTGCATAAAGGTGATGTTGAAAGGGACGGTATCTGAAGGGTTTTGCTGGTTGAATAAACTGAACCTAGGGTCTTATAACCACACGCCAACAAATGGCTCTGTTGTCGGGACCCATAATTTGTAATTGAGGGAATGTTTTGGAGGCCGACTAAGAAAGAGATCGTCGAATGGATAGAAAGGAAGGAACAAGAATTTTCTCAAGGAGAGAATATAAACCCTCAAATGAGAAACGAACAATGGTTGCAAAGGTATGTGTTCACAGAGTTGCATGAGATTTTCTTTGGCGAATTTTTGATTATTTTGATTGAATGTTTAGAAATATTTGTGGAGAATAACAAAAGATATTGTACTAAAACACCGAGGAACTGCATCCTTGAGTTGGTAAGACAATTGAATTTTGTAAGTAATACTACTTCTCACGCAGAGGATTTCTGGTTGAATAACATACTAGGGGGTTATATTACAAAATTTGTAGTAGATTATACCCTGTCATATAGTGTCATAGAGAGGGATTTCTTTAAGGGTCCCCGAGAAAGGTTTATGAAAGCATTGGGCACTTGGATAAAGATGTTGTTGTGCAACAAGTGTGTGATGACGATGGAGTCTGATTGCTAAGGGGATTCACTCACATAGGTTTCCAGAGGATGAACCATGGATAGTCTGAAAGTAGGAAGGAATGAAGAAAGAAATGACTAAGGAAGGGGGGAACTTAAGATGCATATAAATGGGGAAGGTATATAATAAGTGGAAGAAGGTACAAGAAGTTGAAGACTGGGGTTGAGAAAGGAGAGCCGCATAATGAGTATGAGAGGACAAAACCCTGCATAATAGTTCAAATCATAGAAATACCACAAAAAAAAGGAGAGGAAAAGGATTCTCAGTCCAGTCCTATAATAGAAGATCCATTAAGTCCTACTCAGGATGGATCATGTGTTGATTCCACGACCTCATGTGTGTCGCCTAGATCTGAGATAACATTCGAGGATTTTTTGAAAGCACTTATAGTTAGCAGAGGAAGAAAAATTAGTAGTAGCCAAAGCAGTGGAAGTAGTGCATCAAGTTAGAGTCAACCAACTACACCGAGGGGAGGTACTACACAAAACACCATGGCAAGGTTAGACAACACATTGAGAATGCTTGAGTTCCATGGAGTTGGGTTGGAGGACCCAGAACAACATTTATTCATATGTGAGACAATTTGGGTTGCGAAGAATGTCCAGGAACAGGACGAGGCCACAAAAATTATGTAGTTGGAAACAACGTTTAGAGGTCGTTCATTAGTATGGTACATGGAATTGCAGAGTACTACACCAGCAAGTCGAGCAAAGACACTGGTAGAAATTCAACAAGCATTATTGAAAGAGTTCAAGAAGCCAAAATCTGAGTCGCAATACATCACAGAATTGAAGGAAATCAAATAAGTGTAGACTGAGTCATTGTGGGACTATGATAATAAATTTTAAGGATTTGATTGGCAGGTTGAAATTTCAAATTCCCAATCAACAACATAGAGAATTGTTTATTGTAGGACTGTTGCCACACATTTCCTTCCCATTGATACAACAAAAGGTTGCGTCACAACCTTAATATTTGGAGATTGCAATGAATTTGGAAGCGTATCGTGTAGGAGATTGTGGGGGGATGGCTCAAGTCCAGACACAATTAGCTTCCTTGACAATTCAATTGGAAGAATTGAGGAAAGGAAAGGAGAAGCGAGAACAATTCTGGTGTACCAAGTGTAGGACTGAAGGCCACCATTAGGATGAATTCCCAGCCTTTGTGCAATATTTGGAAATTGGAGCACCGAACCCATTACCAGGAGGGGGTATTGTGAAATATGTAAGACACGGGGACATCGACCACCTAATTTCCCTTTGCTGCAGAGATACCAGAGTACGCCTCGAAACTTATTTTGTAACTTTTGCAGGTCAATAGGGCATGAAGAAAAGAACTGTCGTGCATTCGATTTGATTAGAGAGCGCACTAAGCATATGTAAATAATTCAGGAGGAAAATGTCGCGACAGAAGGAGGGGGTACACAATATAATAACTAGAGAGGCTTTAATCCAGGAGTTGAGGAGGATTTTTTAGAGGTCGAAGCAAAGGAAGTTTTGGCAAAGGAGGCAGAGGCCTATTAATACACTACAATTGTAATCAACCAAGACACTTAGCTCATGACCGCCCAAATCCCTATACAACCTGCAAATATTGTAGAGCACTGGATCATGTGACAAAACACTATCCTCAATTACTTGCGAAGTGGAAGACAAGAGGGAATCAAAACTAGAACCCGAACCAGAACATACAAAAGATATCAGCAGAGATATGTGATGAAGGACCCAAAATAGAAGCTGCCACGCGTGGAGGTGATAAGACAGGAGCTGACACGACAAACAAAGGGAGGCAGAGTGAGAAATGGGTGAGGAAATCAACATGACCTATGCCAACATTTGACCCACAACAAGAAAAAGAGAAATATAAACAAACAAAGAATGATACTAGGACCAAATTAGATAACATCAACATCATATGCAACCCCTGTGGTTGACATGCCTTCCATCTATGATCGTACAACCCCAAAAATTCCCTTTGAAAAGGTAAATCCTTTGAAATAATTTCTGAAAAGTTGTTTAGCATTGATGAAAGATGAAACTGCATTGAATTCATTGCACATAATGATTGATCATTGCGCACAAGAAAGGGAACTTCCTACCGCACATAGGGTAGTGAATCAAGTACTGCACAAGAACAGGACATGCAACAAGCTCAAATTAAGTGCGCAGATTGGGGATTATGACATGAACCAAGTGATTTTAGACTTGGGTTTTGATGTAAATGTTTTTTCGAAATAAACATGGGAAATGATGGGAAAGCTGAAGTTGATTTGGTCTCTCGTCCAGTTGATATTGGCAAACCAACACAAAATAGTACCAATTTGTCGGTTGTTAAGGGTACCTGTGAATATAGATGTAGTGCACAATGTACTAGATTTCGAAGTCATTAAGATTATGGATAATAGTCATCCATACCGAGTGCTAAAGGGGCTTGAATGGGCCTTTGAAAATCAAATATTTGTTAATCTGAAGAAAAGGGAAATGATCTTTGAAGTAGGGGAATTGAAGGTTACTACACCATTGGATCCGATAGAAGGAAAGAGGTACATTGAACCACCTAAAGGGAACAAAATTTATAACCTATATAAAATGACTGCACGAATGGATGACTACATTAATCCGACTTCATATGGTGCCCTAAGTTGGAGAAGCATTAGCTCATGTGTGTCAGACTCAGATGAAAGTTTGGAACATTGGCAACAAAATATGCATGAAGTATCAACCAGGCAATGTGCCTGCATGACTCGATCATTGTGTTGGATTGGGACAGAGTTATGTGACCCACTCAAGTATGATGGTTTGACTGTCATATAATGTTTTGTACATGCATTTGAATTGCAGATACCTGAACAAAAAAATTGTTGGCATTAGATGTTGTCTTGAAAGCCACTCCAACCAGGTGGTGGGCTGGACATAAAGAAGGAATAAAAGACTGGCATGCATGTAGAATATTGATGTAAGTTAGATTTGGTACCGAGTTTGAGTATATTGCACATAAATATAGATGAATAAGTCACTCAAAAAATCATATTTCACAGTGTAGAAACTTATGGAGTTCGACACCAAAGAAGGAATGGACGCACAAGTTCATACATATATTGGATACGATCCCCAAGAAATGGTACTTGGAACTAGAAATGTGTAGAGAAACCACATATTGGGATGAGCTAACTCAAAATTTTAAGGTAACATTTACTTTTGAAGATGAATCTCCATTAATAGATGCAACTTTGCAGGCCATTAGAAACAAGATTTTTTTAGAAGAAGGGTCAATGAAGGTAGTACCTGTGTGTAGTGCACATAGAGCTTCTTTGATTGTTCATGATTTACTAGAATGCTATAATGTTGCTCAAGAAGATCAGGATGAGGAGGATCCAAGAAATACACAAATACCTGAAACTAAGGGGAAACATGCAGTGGAAGGTCCAAAGCTTGAATTGGCTACGCATGCACAACCACTAAGGATACAAAAGGTAAATATTGGGACAAAATAGAATCCAAAGTTCACACAGATAGGATACTACTGGAATGATGAAACTGTGGAAAAGATTGCAGATTTACTGCGCGAGTATCATGATCTATTCCCAACCATGTTTACAGAAATGAAAGGGATAGTTGGTGAGCTAGGGGAAATGAAGATCACGTTGAAATCAGATGCTAAGCCAGAAATACAAAGACCCTATAGAATGAATCCAAAGTATAAAGAGAAGGTAAAAGCAGAGACATGAATAATGTTAAAAGAAATAATTATTGAACCAATGGTGGAATCATAATGGATAAGTCCAATGATAGTACAAAATAAGAGCACATGAGGAATCAAAATTTGTGTAGACCTAAGAAAGCTAAATGATGTATGTTTGCATGATCCATTTCCAACACCATTTACAGATGAAGTACTGGAGAATGTAGGGGGCATGATGCCTATTCTTTCATAGATGGTTTTTTAGGATATCACCAGATAAATATTGCGCTGGAAGACAGATATAAGACTACTTTTGCAACATAGTGGGGAAGCTACCAATACACAATGATGCCTTTTGTGCTGAAGAATGCACCTACAATTTCCTCAAGAGAAGTGGTCACAACGTTTAAAGAATTTATTCATAAGTTCCTTGAAGTTTATTTAGATGATTGGATTGTGTTTAGTCTCTTGAAGAATCACATAGAAGTACTAAGATTAATGTTGGATAGGTGTAAAACATGTCAGATTTCATTGAACTTGAAGAATTGTGTTTTTTGTGCACCTTTTGGAATTTTGTTGGGTCATGTGGTATGTAAGAAAGGAATATTAGTGGATCCTGCCAAGATTGCAAGGATTTTGGACTTACAACCACCTACATCAGTAAGACAATTAAGAGCAATCCTGGGCCATACATGATACCACATGAAGTTTATTAAGGGATATGCACAGATTACAACATCCATAGAGAAGTTGTTGAAGAAAGAAGCTAAATTCCAATGGAATGAGGACTACCAGAAAGGTTTGGACACATTAAAGAAAAAGTTAGTGACCGCGACAATTTTAATATTCCCAGATTGGAAGAAGAAATTTCATGTTCATGTGGATGCATCGTCCACAGCTTTGGGCATAGTATTATCTCAATTAGGCAAGGAAGAGTTAGACCTTCCAATTGCATTTGCAAGTAGGAAGCTACCAACAACAAAAAATAATTACACTAGGATAGAACGAGAGGGATTAGCAATGGTGTATGCATTGCAAAAGTTTAGACATTATTTGTTGGGTTCTCATTTCAAGATGTATACAAACCATTCCACACTAAGATACTTAGTGAACAAGCCAGTGTTGGGGGGGAGAATTTTTATATGGTTGGTATTGTTCCAAAATTACGATTTTGAAGTCATCGTTAATCCAGGTAAATTGAATGCAGGACCAGATCACTTATCGCGCATTCCATCAGGCGAGGATGCAGGGAACCTAGATGATAGTTTATCAGATGCACATCTATTTGCAGTTCGAATGGTGGATGAATACTTCACATACATTGTGCAATTCTTAAGTACAATAATGGCTTCATCAAACATGACAGTTGCAGAAAAGAAACAGTTAGTGGTTAAGGCAACGAACTATCAACTAATTGCAAGGAACTTATACGAGTTAGGTGCAAATAGGATATTAAGACGATGTGTGTTAGAGCATGGAGGGACAATGATACTATTAGAAGCACACAAAGGTATTGTAGGAGGACACTATGCAGGTAAAGTGACTGCGTAGAATATTTTGTGCGCAGGGCTCTGGTGGCCCACACTTCACAAGGATGCTAAGGAATATTTCCAGGCATGTGATGTTTGTCAAAGGGTTGGAAAGGCATCCAGAAGGGATGAGATGCCTTTGCATCCACAGGTTACACTGTAGACTTTTGAAAAATAGGAGATAGATTTTGTAAGACTAATCAATCCGCCAACCATGAGATCAAGAGCTAGGTATATAATCACTGTGATAATGTATTTGACTAGACATGCAGAAGTAGCACCAGTCACAGACTGTAGTGCATAAATTGTTGCATGATTTCTATTTGATAATGTAGTGACAAGATTTGGGTGCCCATACATTTTAATGAGTGATCAAGGGGCGCACTTCCTGAATAAGACACTTGCAACATTTACCGAGGAGTTTCAAATTCACTATCAGAGGAGCACGCCATACCATCCTCAAACAAATGGGACAATAGAAGCATTCAATAAAATTTTAGAAAATGCATTGACAAAGATTTGCAATGTAGGGAGAGATGATTGGGACTTAAAGATCCCCGTAGTATTATGGGCATATAGGACTACACGCAAAAATTTGATAGGACAAATGCCTTTTAGGTTGGTCTATGGGCAAGAAGCAATAATTTCGATGGAATTTATTGTTTCGATCCTGCGTGTTGTAATGATTACTGACCTTTTAGACACTAGTGCAGTAGAGGAAATATTGTCACAATTGTTACAACTTGAGGAAGATCGTTTTGTCACAGGATTCCATCAACAAGTCCAAAAGACAAGAGAAAAAACATGGCATGATAGGCATATTAAACATAAAAGGTTTCAAGGGGGAGACTTGGTGTTGTTATACGACAACACGTTTATGCAACATCCAGGAAATTCATGAATGCATTGTCTAGGTCCATACATCATTAAGTATGTGACAGAGGCAGGTGCTGCGCAATTGGAAATGTTGAATGGAGAAGTCTTGGGAGGACTGGTGAATGTAAGTCGACTGAAACTCTATAGGGACGACCAACCATCCACGCGCTAGTCTGACCTGTGCAAGAACTTTTGTACTATAGTAGTGTATTATAGTAGACAAAAGAAAAAGAAAAAGAAAAAGAAATAAAAAGGGGATAAAGAAAAAGAAAAAACAGAGGAAAAACATAAAAAAATTAAGTAAGTTACAAAGAGTGTAAGTGCACAGAAGAAGCGAATTATGCACAGAAGCACAACCTGTGCAATAAATGAACGGGTAAGTCAGAAAAAATGCGTAGATGAGGGCATATAAAGACTATTAAATGGTATTAAAAAGCGGAAATGATGGTTCAAAAACCGTAATGACAACTCAAAATGGAGACACGTAGTCTAAAATAACAAAATCCGACGAAGATCTTCACAGCCTGGAAAATCAAGGCAAAAATCTAGCGAAGGATTTGGAATTAATATAACGTTAAAGAAAGTATTGAATGAACAATACTAATAGATTAGACAATTAATGCAAGTGAGAAGATAAAGGGACAATTGGCGAAGGGGCACAAAAGCCGTGGAGGTTTGACAAACAATGGTCATTTTTAGTTGGAGTTGCATACAAATAGGAGAGAGCCGAGAGGCGTGTTGTAGAGTCTGAAAAAAACCACAGAGCTGAAGCAGTTGTCGCTAGTAACCAGATTAAAAAAATGGGACCACCAAAGGAAACAACATCTATACCAAAGAAATACCGAACGATAACATAAACAAAAACACCATAGGTTGAGGAGACTCTAGGAGCATCATCATCGAAGCCAAGGTTTAATAGGCATTACATTCTGTTGAGGAAGGATGATGCAAAACCAATGATGTTGAAGAAGGATGCCAAGTATCCATTAATGACGCCCAACATCCCAAATGCCATCATCGTAGATGAGGATATGTTAGATAAGGTGAAGCAAATCAAATATACATACCACGATATCACAAACATATCGAATTTCTCTGAACTTGTGCTGGGTGAATACTTGGAATTTAAAATAGACCCAGTGATGAACCAAGCTATACCTGTGCCCAAGGTATGGGCCAGGGGGATGGAACGAGCTAGCATACTAAATTTGTTTGACATTCCACACTTCGGCAAGAGCCAAGAGGTGAATGCATGTGTCAATATGTTGTTAAATTGTGTGCATGGATGTTACTTATGGATGGACATGTCAATTTCTATAAACATAGACCTCATCACCCGAATCACAGGCTTACCGACACAAAGGGAAGATCCCACCTTGCAGTTTGCAGAAAAAAAAGCATGACAAGACTATGTTAGAGTCCATGATGGAGACATTTCACACAGTCAAAGGGGTGCATGGGTTGGACAGACCAAGTATCTGGGACCCAACAATAATAATTGTGATGCAAGCCTTGACATGCAAGTTGCTGCAAAAGTTCAAGAAAGACCAAATGTCAACAGGTGTGATAGTTGCGGCTGAGAAGTGTGTAGAAGGGGTATTGTTGAGCTGGGGACCATTTCTACTTAATCAATTCCTCATCGATTACATGTAAACACAGGATAGAGGCATGCAATTCCACTATTCCTAGATGTTAATTTTGATTGCGTTCACAACGTGGAATGCACTAGAGGATACATAGTTTCTGGGTCTAAGAGGTAAACCGTGCTTGGCCACCAAGTGTTAGAACTTTTGGTACACGACGAACAAGAGAAGACAAATAGATTCCAACATTGAGTTCTTTCTATACAATGAAAGGATTAGGAGGTGTATCCATAATACACCACGAATCTCGCCACAACTTGTAGAGGCATACACATCGATTGCGCAATTTGGGGAAGACCAAAATCACATCTACATACAAGCAAAGAAAGACCCAAGAGAGGAATGCGTCCAAACAAAGTATTAAATCACAAAGGAAGACATCCAATTGATTATGTAGGATTGGGAACCAGAGTGGAAGGTTCCTGCAAACAAAATAGAGATAGAGCACCCTGACAATGAAGAAGAAGACCAAGTCAATGATCAAGGAAATGGAAAAGGAAATGTCATAGGGGATGCACATAAGATAGTACCAGAAGCAGGGGGAAAGAGGAAAGGCAAGGGTAAGGGGACAACAACATATCCACAGAAGAATATGAAAGCCCATAGATAACCAACTATCTACACTTTGATGGACGATGATATCGACATGATCGACTACCAAGTGAGGGATGTCATATAAGAGGAATCTCAACAAACATAGAAGACACAAGAAGAATTGCACCAGAAGGTGCAGGAACATGCAAGAACTCTGGGAGGCAGTAAGTAGAGTACCCGAGCGAAGATCCAATGAAGGACCAACAACAAGCACGACTGGGAAAGCAAGGGACACCACTTCTTACTTTTGAGAGATAGCAGTAGCACGTAGAGTTTTGAAGATCTCACCAAATGCAATTGAGTTCCCCATGCCAGAGATGCACTAGCAAGAATGAGTTTTAAGTCACCTAGACTTAGTCATTTCACAGATGCCCATAGAATCACTATAAGGCTTACAGACACGTATTGTGTAGGAAATATAGTTCTGCGCAGAGTCAATGTAAAAGGACTTGGCTAAGGTAACAATGTATAAGGAATAACCAAAAAAGGATTATACGACAGTTGTACATGAGTAGGAAAAGGCCAGGAAAAAGGTAGAGAGGATATTGAAGGAGAAGCACATGGCTGAGCAACATTCATAGAGGATAAAATAGGCCATACAAAAACTATATAAGGAGATTTCAAAGGTGTCGATGGTGGTAGAAGCCAAACTTGAGGAACAAGTATCCAAAATCAGTGAATTCTTTCAAGGCTTCCGCACCAGAATCAGATATTTTGAAGTGTGCACTACACCAGGGACACCACCTGAGGAGAAGGAACAAAGAGAAAGAACAACCATAACCTCAATAGCAAGCATTAAGAGTCAGGATGAGGAGTGTGCAAAGTTATGCGAAGAAAGCATGCAACTTTGGACAAAGTTGACGGAGGATTTGACGATGAAGGTTGTTGAGGAAAGATTAAGGAGTGCACAGGAGAAGGCACAAAAGGCCACATAGAATATAAAGACGTTGCCACCATCTGAGCGCATAACGCCCATCTTGGCGAACATGCATTCATATAGCTAGATAGAACAACTAAGGGAAGAGTAGAAGACTCTCGTACAATGATTGGTACCCCTATAGGATGAAGCACTTAGGGTCATAGGAGCATTGACATCTACATAAGGCACAATGAATAAAGAAAAACAAAATAGTGAGGAGAATCTCATGACCCTGATTGCACAGGTAGTAGAGGAGATCTTGGAGAAAGATGCCGAGGTAAAGAAGGAAGTCACTACAACAAGAGAAACTTGCCAAAAGTTCATGGTGGCATGGAAGGGAGCGATGCAACAGGCTTAAGTGGATCGAGACGAGACATAGGTGAGTGTTGGGAGCCTATTGGATCGGCAATTTGAATAACTAAGTTTCGAAGAGTGCGTGAAAAAGAAGAAAAGGGAGTATTTTGCAAGGTCAAAGCAAAAGTCAGAGCACGTGCAGAAGCAAGAAGAACAACAGTTAGGCATGAAAAAGAAACATGTGGGCGAAAGGAAGGAAAAGAAGAATGTTGGTGCAAAGGAAAGAAAAGAAACATGCAGGCGAAAAGGAAGGAAGAGAAACATGTTGGAGAAAAAGAAGGAAAACAACTAGGACATGTTAGTGTTTTGGGATAAACTATTAGGGTTCTGAGCCCTAACTCTATGTATAAATATGTAATGGGTTGGGGAAGAATAAGCTGCTGAAAAAGAGGGATTAGGATGTTGAGAGTAAGAGATTAGGTTGGGTATGAGTGAGAAACTTTACTTGGGTTTTTGGAGATATTTTGCAGAGAGAGAGGCGTGCACTGCAGAGCGACTAGGCTAGTATGGGGATTATTATATGATGTATCTATTGTAAGCGCAGTGCGCAGGCCTGAGATGATCATTGCATGAAGATTAATATAGAAGCCAACCATTGTGGATGTATCCCAAGGAGTGGGTGAACCATGTTAAAATCCATGTCTCTATGTGTTGCATTGATGTGGTTGTTCATGGATGTTCTATTTATGCATGATTAGTATAGGTCTGTTTACTATATGATTGATGTGTAGTAATAATGAATGATACAATGTGTTATGTTGCAATCTATGTTATAAGGATTCTACACAATAGAGTTTGTTAACTAATCAAAGGATATGAATAAAGACATTGCGCATAGGGTGGATAAATAGTAATGGATATGATGATATCCTCACATCCCGTCATCCCAACATAAACTTGGTTTCTGCATCCCTAGTAGTTACCTCGGGTGAGACTTCACTTGCATACATGTGATGTTAAAAGGGATGATATTTGAAGGGTTTTGTTGGTTAAATAAACTAAGCCTAGGGTCTTATAACCATGTGCCAATAGATACCACCTATGCTTCTCTTAGTAGGCCTCATATTTTCCTCCGTCGAGGAAAATATTGCTTCTCAAAAATTAAAAATCCTTGACTTTAGTGCATTTGAAAAATGACTTAAAAAAATTCGAACCATGGCTCTCTGTGAAATAAATTCTTAGCCTCCAAGATTCTAGTTCTTCCCTCTTCCCTAGGAAATTCATCTAAAAGAGGCATGATGCTCTCAATGTCTCTTGATATGTGAAAAATGGAAATAAAATTAATCTTAAAACAAGAAAGACACTCTAAATGGCCCCTGCTACCTGCAAAATGGAAATAAAACAAATCTTAAAATATGAACAAGAACAATAATTCTTGAAACCCTAACAAAATCAATAAATATTAGAAGAAACCACTATGATAACCTTGACTTTGCAAATCCACACAACCTAGATGTATAAGTCATGAGCCAGTCTTAGAAAGCCATCACCATTTTCCATTGAAGGTTGTCTCTCCTTTCATTGCCATTGTTATCTAGTGGAAGCTACTAAGCATAGCTTAAAAACCAATGAAGAAAAAATTGACTCTAAAATAGTAGCCACCATTTGATTAAATAGAAGGTGAGAGAAATTATGGCATATGCGCGTTTATTAAGGAACACCTTCTCTGCAATCTGTCACCTACATGTGGCTTCTATAACTTAGCGCATCACCTTGTTTTTCTTCCTTATGTGACTTGACTATATGATTGTTGGTGTGTTTTTAAAGCTCACATAGAGAGTCTGTTCCTAGTCTTTAAGAAGTTGTTGGAACTAATTGGAAGTTATATATTCACTCCAACTAGATGCTTCCTAGATTGGTGTGAGGTTGAGATATTTTCTCAACTGATAGATCAAGGTAGTTCTTCTATCTTGAGACAAAGTTTGTGTAGTTATATGTACTCTATTTCTTTACTTAATAGAGAGCTCTCACACCTTTTTGGTTTGTGCATAATGATATCTACTCTCACATTTCTCATCATGGTATCAGAGTAGGACTGGGATTGACTCCCTCATGGGATGACCCAAAGACCTTGGAAGAGAAATGAAAATCTGCATAGAGGAATAGATTCCTGTAGGCGGGAGTAATGTTATGATATAGTTTGTCTATAGTGTTCTTGTCCATCATTTAGATCTTCTTCTCCATCTATGCACTAATTGCCTCATCTACTAAGCCATCATTAAGCTGTTGTTTGAGAGGGCATGTTGGTTGGACATTTACTAATCCATCCATTGCTATTGTGAGAGAAAGGAAGCAACCATCGTAGAAAGAGCAACTTCCGTGGAGAGTATTGACAACGAGAAACAAATGCAAGCTCTCCATTTGTTGACATTCCCAGTTAAGATTTTCTAGGTAGCTTTACCATAGTGAAAACAACATGGAATTCATTGGTTCGTGGTGCATTGAAACTTCAACCATTCAAGAAAGTGGACTAACATTGCATTAGTATGATGTTTCTTTTGGCACATGATTAGTTCTTGTTCCATAAAAGATCCCTTGCAAAATATTTTTTCGTGATCACGTTTTCTTGCAGTTTGGTGTCTAGGGAGTAGAGATGGTCAAGAAGATATGACATTGCGCTTGCTTGGGTTACCGAGATGCAGTGGTCATCACCCCATTTGGATAGTAGCCGAAGCTCGCAAACAATGTCTTTCTGGGCTTCTTCAAATGATGATGAGGATCTCAGGTGACTCACTAGCGATACTACATATGTCCACTCCACATCCACTCTCGAAGGGTTTTAAGGGCCTCAAGGATTTTGAGGGTTTCTATTACACTAGCTTCAAGGATTTGATGGATTTTTGCTATCCGGATTGGTTGATTGAGAGATGAGGAGGCCATTATTGGCGTCAAAATTCAATCTTGGGTGATGGATATGTATTTCATTTCAGAATATGTGATTGGAAGGTAAATTGGGCATTGAAAAGATCAGTTCAGAGAAAACAATTGGTGGATAACATGTTACTTGCTTGTGATTATTTTTTTTGATTGGAAGGCTACTTTGACAAAGTGGCATAAAGAAAGTAAATAATTCATTCTACATGAATTATGTGTCATGTGATAGTCTTTGAATGCTCAAAGATTGTGCCTCTATTTCAGCTCATGACTTCCATATTTAGATCTATGGTGGACTCTTTTTGGTCCTTTGGCCACAATCTTTAGCCTTTGATCCTTGACAGTCATAATGACTCCAGGCATCAGTTTCTCAAACCACTCAAAGCAAGCATCTTAATTAGGAGCCTATCTTTGATGCTCTTTAGTGTTTATGTCTATGTCAATTATGTGGAGTTGGTTAGAGGGTTTTGTTTGAATGAGAAGACCAAGGATTTATTCCCTTGGCTTTGCATGTGAAGGAATTTATTGTATTTTGAAGGTATTTGGTAGAATTTTTGCCTTAACTCTTCAATGAAGTTTTCATTTTTTGTCTTGTTCAAGGTGTTTGGAAGATAATCCTGGTCTCTTTCCAAGGATCGATTGCATGCCACATTTAATGCCCTTTTCATATTCCTGGGAATCATAAATTAAGATGTTGATTGCTCTATTGTAAATGGGTACTTAAAATGGCCTTGTTTGTCAGAACCCATATCGAGGATTGTTGTCCATGATGGCTATTTATGGTACCTCTCGTCCTGCACCTTTGAATAATATATTTTATGCCACTCGTACATATAGTTTTAGGAGTGTAACCAGACATTTGTCTCCATGTATTTCCTTGTTTCATAGTTTATTGGATCTTTCCACTTTAGAGTATTTCTTCCAAGGTTGTTTTGCATCTTTGCCACCTTTAGCTCATACTCCATACTTTAGTCATCAATTGTGACATCCATTGCCATCATGTTTTCCACTAAGTTTAACATTGTAGGGGGATGTTGTGCAATGCTTCCTCGGGTTGTTTTTTACTCACCATGTTCAATCGAGATCAAGCGTCTTCATAGTGAGCCTTGTACACAACACTAATTCCTATATTGATTAGGTGGTTGCATTGGCTAGTGACCCATGCACTCCAGTGAGATGAATTGGTGTCCATAGGGACACTCAACATATGATGTTTTCTCAGTTGTAAATGCGCACCTCATCAATCCTTTTGTATCAAGACTCAATTCTACAGGATCAATTTATTTTTGGTGTGTGCATTCATCTCTCATTGCCTTAGTAGTGTGGAATGTGCATTGGAGATTGAATCTCTTTTGGAGAGGAGTTTTCTCCTATGGGTTTTTCTCCTTTTCTCCGTTTATGAGAGTTTGTACATGGGTACCTTATCATGCCTTGTTCCCAAGACTCTTCTTTGTTCCTCCCTATGTTTTGCTTAATGGGGGCAGGGGGGTGGTAGGTGTGTTTATTAAGCTCACGTAGAAAGTTTGTTCATAGTCTTTAGGAAGTTGTTGGAACTAGTTGGATGTGAGAGATTCACCCCAACTAGATTCTTCCTATATTTGTGTGAGGTTGAGATATTTTCTCAACCGTTAGATCAAGGTATTTCTTCTGTCTTGAGACAAAGCTTGTGTATTTATATATACTCTATTTCTGTTTTTAATAGAGAGCTCTTGCACATTTTTTAGTTTATGGATAATAATATCTACTCTCACATTTCTCATCAATGATGTTGACTTTGGTAGTTGATTTCTTGGGGACTAGAACTTGAGCCTATGCAATCCACTTAATGAATACCACCCACATTAACAATTGGAGTTGGACATGTAAATTTCTAGGAAAATGCACTGAATCTAGTCCACGTTCCTTCACTCTCAGTCTCATGACACTTATCGCAAGTGTCAGGATTTCACAGAGGAGAAATTTTCACTTTCAAAGGCTCGCATAACATAAACACTGTGTACCCACTTGTGACATATGTTCATGTAGAGGAATTTCCCACCTATGTACGAAGCCTGGCAAGAATATTTTTGCTTTATCGAACGCAATAGTTCTAAAATAGTAGCACTTAGTGGAAACTTGTTTATATTTACACATGTGTCAATGCGACCTTGGTCCTATGGCTTTGTATTGTGTGATGCATCGATTTCTCCATAGAGATGTCACTTTAACAATATCTTAAATTACAACTAAGGGAGCCTTAAAAAAAACCATTGTGTACTTCACTTGGGCTTACCAATATAAGTGCATTTTAGTATAAAGCAATTTTCTCTCCTCTCTCTTATCCTCTAATATGAGAAGTTGGATTTTTATATTTTCTGGTTAACAAGTTTGATGGGTGAACTTATGACTTTTCAAGCAAGTGTCAAATTTATTTATTTTGAACAGTTAAAAAAGTTAGAACACATGGCATCTTATTTCAGATTGGACTCGTCAAATGTGATATTTTTTTTATTATCTTTAATATCTTGTGTACAAATTCTAGATGTTGTTTGGTGCGATTTGGAAATAACCTATAAGAAAGTCCATTCTTTATGGTATACTTATGATAGTAATGAATGATCACATTTGATTAGAAAGTGTCAAAGTTGTTGGGATTTGGTGACAACGAATTCCTCAAAGGATGGATTTGGATCTTATTATTCTGCGTTAGTTACAACCAAATAGACCAAGTTAGAATATGGATAGGGATTGCATTTATTAATCAGTTTCTTGTAAATGTATATAAATACATGTAAGCCCGTAGATGCAAGACAGAGATAGAGTGAGAACTTGCTAGTCTGCTGTAATCTCCATGATTTGAATAATAAGACAAATGATTCCTATGCTTGGTGGACGTAGCCCAACATTTGGGTGAACCATGTGAAATCCTCGTGTTTATAATATGTGTGTCATTGTTAATTATCATATGTGAATTGTGTTTTCTGCATTTGCAATTCTAACAAGTGGTATCAGAGCTGGTTGGAGGAGCGTCAAATTCTCGGAGGAGTCGTAGGAGTGAAATGTGTGAAATCTGTGTGAGGTGCGTCGAGTTCAACATCACCACAGGTCCCTCCTCTGGAAGGGTGAGACGTCATACTAGTCAAACTTCATGCACGTTCGAAAACCTGGAATCACCACAGTCCAAGAGTGTGGTACAGTGTGTTAGCACTCTGTAATTTTGCCCAAGGCTGAAAGGCAATCACAGAGGCAACATCAGAACCGCTTCGAGTCTTGGATCTAGCCCTCCAAGACTCAGAGAGGGATCTCTCTGTCTGATATAGCTTTGTTTGCAAAAATATTAGGCTAGTTATGAAGAACAAGTGTGTTTTGTTGTAGAAAGGGTTTATAAATTGGTTGAGGCAGCTTACACATCCATTGGGCTATGGAGTCTGAAATTAATAAAATCTGAGAAACAACCAGAAATGACAAAGAAAACCTTCACAAGGCAAGATAACACACTCACTGGATCTTTGATAGTTTAAATGATGATCAGAGGAAAAGATAAGGGAAACAACTCCAACTAACAAGCACTTAAGAATCTCTTAGTTGAAGATGTTTG
>JASDQU010819059.1:13922-49235 GCA_032191745.1 Picea mariana | reverse complement strand
GGGTGTAAATACTTCATGGGGTATAAACACGGCTGAAAGCAAGGACCTCTGAATCAGGAAGATAATCAGGCTCCACAACCAACATTGTCCACTAGCACACTAACTATCCATCTAGCTGGTAATCATTTCCAACACTATTGATAGTCTTGATGGAAATTATAACAATTCCATTCAATAGAACACAACTATTTCTATCCATAGTAGTACACAACTACTATCTAGTGGTACAAAACCACACCAAGTAGCACACGACTATTTAACCAATGACACATAGTCACAAACAGTGGAACATATCCACCATAGTGGCATACAGCTACTGTCCAGAGACATACAGTGTCCATAGAAATCATATCATCTGATATCAACCTGCATAAAACAATATCATAATATAAAATGAGTCATCTAGGCCATTATTCCACTCACATATGTGATATATGGAAGAGCATATACCCTCATAATGTAAAACATCATCCATGGGCTATCTGGACTATTCTTCTCAGTCGTAGAAGAATAATTGTCCTTGATTTTTGATCCTGGACCATTCACCTAATTGGGCCATTCCTTCGACACTAGTCATAGTGAAACTTGGAGAGAATTAGTCTTCCCTAGGGAATGCCCGTCCCTGATTGTTGAACCTGGACCATTCACTTAAATGGGCCATTACTCTCGTACTAATCATAGTGAAACCTGGATAGAATTCATTTTCCCTAGGGAATGACTCTCCAGACCATTTCCTAATGGAAATGACTGTCATGCACCAAACTCCAAAACATAATGTTACACGTCAAAATTACTCACTTCGACAATGACTCATTATCATTGTCACAAGTGTTGCAAGTATCGCACTTTTGTCAAAATTGTCGTAAAATTTATATGTTCTCACATGTGTCGCATCGTGGACGACATCATATGAACAATTATGACATCCTCTTAGACTTGTTAGAAGAATAAAATATATCATTTGGCGAAGTTTACAAGATTTTTCCTTGAGGAATTACCATCCTAAAAGTATTTTTGGATATCGACTCTCCCTTACCCACTTGCAAAGAGCACTAGTGCTCCTTTCCCTCTTAGAAGGGAGCACTACAACGCTCTGTGGCCAACCTTGAGGGATAATTGATCTGTTCAGAAAATCTTGGGGGAAAATTCTGCTTATCTCTAAGGATAGCTAAGAAATATCTGAGCCATTTTGGCTCAAATCCAAGTCTAAGGATGGATCTAAGGGGAGTTCCATGACTAATGTAGCCATATCCTCAACTTATCCCAAGAATATCTAAGGTGGTTAATCCTCTCAAATCTTATATAAGGAGGCATTCTCATGGTGAAAGGGGGAGAATAATCAATGAAAAGTATTGGCATTTTGATCATGGATTATTCGAGCAAGGGATTGGACAAAGATAACTTGGTGAAAAAGATGCAGACATTCACCTATCCATAGGGGAATTTTCCTACAACAGAAATTGGTGACTCCATTGGGAAACAAAGCTTGTGATTTTGGTTTCTTTCCTTGGTCTTGTTTTAGTATTTTACCCATGTCAGTCCATACTCATTTGATTCACCATCTTACATCTCTATGTCATTTTTGTGTTGCTGATGTGGGATACATCAAGGCCCTCCTTCGATGAGTCTTATCTTGTCGACTTCAACACATCATCTAGGACTTAGACTTAGAAACCAATTAGTACCTTGGGACCATCATGCCTCAATGGCAAGCCTCCTCACTTCTGACAATGGGTTTACATCATTGACCTATGATTGAATGATTCCACAAATGTTTGACTTCAACTCATCTATTCATATTCGTTCAATTGTAATAGGGTACCTTGGGAGTCATTGACATCACTGGTGATTTCCCTCACACTTGTTAACGGTTTACCTCGTTGACCAATAATCAAGTGGTTTCTACCATGTTCTACATCAAAACATCTATTCACATGGTTATATTTGTGCCACATCAGGATCGGTAAGAAGACCCTGGATTGAGGGTTCACTATGATATCTACTTTACCCAGGCTATGAAAGGAGATCATTTGAGCACATTGATATATATATTGTTGCATAGATCAACTTTGTATTGGTCTGTGGATATGTTTTGTCATCTCATAGATCCACTGTGTAATTCTCGTGGCTATGATCAGTTCATGTCATGTAATTATAGATCCACATTGTATCTTTGGTGGCTATACCCTTAAGTTAGTATAATTATGGATCTGAAGTGTATTTTGTGGCTGCCATACCTTAAAAAGTCCTTTATCACTCAAGCATAGGTATGCCTGCCTTGGGTTTGAAACATGTCATACCATTTGTTTGATGGTTGTTTGCATCTTCTACCTGGTTCTTCAACTCCATACCCTTCCTTCGAAAAGTCTACAAAGTACTTCAGTCATCGTTTTTCTTCGTCTAACCTCGCACTTTGGGGGGTAATCTTTACACGTCAAAATTACTCACTTTGACAATGTCTCATTATCATTGTCGCAAGTGTCACACTTTTTTTTCAAGTGTCTCAAGTGTCATGAAAGTTATATGTTTTCCTCACATGTGTCACATCATGGAAGACATCATAATAACACTCGAGACATTCTCTTAGACTTGTTAGAAGAAGAAAATATATCACTTGGAAAATTTAAAATATTTTTCCTTGAGTAATTACCATCCTAAAATTATTTTTGGAGATCAACACTCCCCTTCCCACTTGCAAGGAGAGTTAGCACTCCTTTCCCTCTGAGCAGGGAGTTTTGCAACACTCTGTGTCCAACCTTGAGGGAGCGTCAATCTGTTGAGCAAATCTTGGGGACAAATCCCCCTTATCTCTAAGGACAACTGAGAAATATCCAAATCAGTTTGGCTCAAATCCAAGTCCAAGGTTGGATATAAGGGGAGTTCCACAATTAATGGAGCCATATCCTCAACTTATCCCAAGAATATCTAAGGTGGTTAAGCCTCTCAAAGCCTATATAAGGAGGCATTCTCATGGTGAAAGGTGGATAATAATCAGTGAAACGTATTGTCATTTTGATCGTGGATCATTCGAGAAAGGGGTTGGACAAAGAGAACTTGGTGAGGTTGTTGCATATGCATCTACATTTTGTAAACACCTTGTTTTTTTCTCATTAATACATGTGCTTGGCATGTTTCCTTCAAGTTTGTGTACAATTGCATGAATTTGTTTCTTTGGATAAATCTAGTTTTAAACTAATCATAATAGAATAGGAAGTATGTTTTTTCTTCATTGTCTATTGGATTGCAGGACTCGTTGAATGACTTGAAGATCATGCTCAACCTGGACTGAGCGAGGAGAAACTTCATAAAAAGGTACTCATACTTTCTTCCTCTTTTCTATTGACTAGTTTAGCTATGTTTACATGAATGTCAGTTTTCAAAGTTAGGACCTTTCTATCTTGGTCATAGGGGTCTAATATCTAAGAGGGCATTCACTTGTCCACTGGGGAATTTTCCTACAACACGGACCATTCTTCGAAACTACTCACAACTATGAACTTCGAAAGAATGATTTCCCGGCAAGGAAAACCATTATACTTGACCACTACTCAAAATGATTGCCAACAAGAATGATTGTATTATACCATTCCCCCACACTGGCCACAAGCGGAATCATTGTCTATGGTACATCAACAATCTATCGAACCATTTTCATTACAAAAATGATTGTCCAATATGGACCATTTTTCGAACTGGAAAATGCTTGTCCGTCAGAAATCTCAAACCACTTTCTGAACTGGAAAGGAACTACTCATTCTAGACCATTTTTCAAATTGAAAAATGATTGTTCATAAATCAATAACATGTAAGTTATCCCTCCAAGCCTGGGATTAAACTTTTCCTTTTTCAATAAGGAATTCGTTTCCATGAGCCCCATCTTGTTTCTTGAGTATGCAAAGTTTTCATCTTGGGAAGAGGCTTTACCAAAATATCTGCTATCTACTCAACTATGGAGATATATTGGAGAACCACTTCTCTTTTCTGGACTTCATCATGGAGAATATAATTCTTGATCTCAATGTACTTTGGTCTATCATGGAACACTATTTTTCTCTGAAGGGTTCATATAGCTCTGATCATTACAATATATCATGGTCAGATTCAAAACTTGTGTTTCATGCTAGCTCATAACATCGTGGAAAGGATCAAACTGAAACATATCCAAGTATCACTTATTCTGTCATCATGAGAGTTTTCCATGTATTAGCAATCCATCATCCCATACTTCTGAGTAACTCTTCTGATATACCATATATGTCATAGAAATTGTTCACCACGCTTCTGTTGTATATGAGATACTCTTCATCAGGTTGTTTGAATCCATACAAGGTCTTCTTATATTTGCATACATAAGTCTCTTTCTGGTATAAGCTTCTTTCTCACTTTCTTTATTGGGAAGAGAAATCTTTTACATGTAAATTCCAATCCATGGATATTGAAAGATGTATATCTAGTTTACCGAAAAAAGATATTGTCATAGTCTTCTCCCTTTTCTAGAAGAATCTCTGAATCTTGAAATGATTCCATTCATAAGTCATTTTCACATTTTCTTACAAACACTGTTCTTTATCATAACTTCCATTTCTTCTGCTTGATTGCTTCTTAGTGGGTTCAAACCAAGCTGTGATTCTTTGTATAATAATTGGTTGTTCTTTCTTTTATTTCTGTCTTTGTTGGAATCTTCATGTTCGTCCTCATATCTCTCTTTAGCTCTTGGGTCGATGGGGTGTTCTATATGCCCTAAAGATTCCAACTTCTTCCTTTCATCATAGGATCATGGATGTAGATGTACAACCAAGGATACTTTAAGGCTTCCTTTCAAACAAGACTTCTTCTAGAGTCAAACAGAACATGTGATTTTTATCATGGCTGCTAATTTCAATGGGTACATGGATAGATACCTCATAATCCTCAATGGATCATGTTTAGGATTAACTCCCTCTTAATCCTTGCTTCATGTATGAATGCATGCTCTTATTTTGGAATTTTTAATCATCTCCCTCCATCTAAGATAGTCCATGCTTCCTTCTCCATTCTTATTTCCTTTTGCAAAGTGTCACAAGTATTTTTCTAATTTCCTCTTGATTGTTGACTTCTTTCTATTTTGACTTCTTCTGGGTCTCTTCAAGTTTGATTTTGATTTCAGCTTATCTTGCAGTTTTTACTTATGTAATAGATTCCACAGGAATTATTACCAAGGATTGTCAATGTACTTCATCTTTTCATGTGTATTTCTTGACTTGTGGTCATCGTGATAGAAATCCTTATCTTGTTATTCTTCCATAGGTCTTGTTTCACTTAAACATCTTATCATCTAAGAAATAGATATGCAAGATATGTACAGAAACTATGTAAACAAGATATGTACAAGAACTTTGAAGATTGTTGTTAGCTTGACTTGGAAGAAAAAGTTTGTTTTATCCTACTTGGCCTTATTTGAGGGTTCTTCAACAACTGATGCTTTGTTTGTTTCCTTCCTTAAGACAAACTTCCTCTTATTCCTGAAATTATTGAATTTTGTTGTGAAGGCTTGATCTTCGTATTTCTTTTGGGATTTCTCTTTTGTGATAATCCTTGATTCTTATTGTGCCCAACAGGTCCAAAGTTATTCAAATATGAAATACTCATTTATTGTGTTCATGCTTGCAGAAAATGCATCCCATGTCTTGGGAAGGCTGTTGAGTACTATATTTACTGGTTCCTTGAAATTATTTCTTCAATATCTTGTAGTTGATCTTTTAACTAAGATATTCTCACAAAGTATGATGTTATTATTTCATCATCATTCATTTTCATGTCACGAAGATCATTCTTTAGATTCATTACTTGTCCAATGTTTGTGATTGAGAAGAGATTAGTTAGGGCATCGTACATCTTCTTAGATGAGTCAAGATGAGAGATGTAGGGTGTCAAGTGGTATTTTACAGAGTCCACTATGATACTCATGGCATTGATGTCATTGTCCTTGAACTTCTCCATAACTGCAACATTCTGAGGTTCCTTCTCTTTTCCTTCTTCAAATTGTGGTTCCATGATATTTCCTTTCATGATATCCAACATTTTATTCTTGGCAGGGATGAGGTCAATCCTTGCCTTCCATGCTCTAAAGTTAGAATCCCCTTCTAACTTTTTTTTTGACTTCATAGAGTAAGTCATGACTGATGTGACTTGTTCAACCTTTGACTTTGACCAAAAAATCAAACTTGATGTCTTAGCTTGTTGAGAATACCAAGATGTGCGCTAGGTTAGGGAACACTAATCTATTCAAAAGTTAGGTCAATCTCTTCACTTAAGGTGCCTCAACACGAGGGTTAGGGTTTCATTGTTGTAGAAAAAACTTTGACTGCAACTACAACTGTAACTGAGCAAATCCTCTTAGTCTATATTCCATTGGTTTGACTTCCCAAATATAGTGTGGGCCTATAACCTGTTAAAAATAATAGGTGTGTTCGTTTAACCATAGACAATAAAGCAATATTGTCACCCAACCATAGGCCGAAGCCACCCCCGAGCACCTTAACCTTGACAGAGAGAATAATTCTAGAAGCAAATCCTAGATCAAAAAGCCAATAAAGGTAGCATACCACTCTCCAAAGTTATCGTACCAAGAAAAAATTACAAACCATAACCAAGAGAAATTCCAAGCCTAAAACTGAAAATACTAGTTGTAGTAGCTACAACTGTAACTACTCTCCAAGCTTGCACACTTACTGAATTTCTGCATTTGTGATCTATGTGTGTGCAAATGAGTTCTAGCATCCTGTATTTATACTTCTCTTTCTAAGTTTTCTGGGCCGACTTCTCTTTCTGGAAGCTAAAGACTCAATATTAATTATTATCTTTAGCCGACTTGTCTTCTAGGGTTATGTCCAAGGATTTAGGGTTTTTTCTTTCTTTTCAGAATATTCTATTCTTTTCAAGGTTACACTTGGAGGTTACTACCTCCCGCAGCTACCATAATACCAACAATAGGTTGTTTGGGCATGTAAATATATTGTAAAAAATAACTTGAATGATAGAAAAAGTAACATTGAGGAAAGTATAATAATTTGTATTCACCCCTGGAAAGGACAGTATATGAACTGAATTAGGAAAAACATTCTACAATGGGTGAAGAAAAAGGACTATGATGAAGAGATGGGATACCTAATAGGGTTGTCAAGCATTTAACTTTCTTGAGCTGAGCATTAGGAACACATAAACAATTTCACCTCTATTTCATGATATAAACCTACCATTCCATAAACTAATAAACAATGTTAGAGTTATACTAATATACTAACATGAGTAAGTAGAATAGGAAACATTTTATGAGGTCTTATCGATTGTACAAGTACCTTCTTAGGAAACCATGCAAAGCTTGAAACCACAATAAATGCACCTTGGCAAACTCAAAAAGTAAAAGGTGCTAAAAATATAAATATTCATGCATAATCTAGACCAACATGAAAATGAAAACAAAACCAAATCTATCAAACTACACATAAAAGGAAAAAGAGAAAGCATCCCAAAAATTTATAAATACAAATAAAAATGCATGTGCAAAAAAACACAAACACACACACACATTCTTATGTTTTACTATTATTATGGTGTGTGTTGGTCCTACATATATGCTTGTTGCAGGAGCATCGTAAGTGAGCCAACAAAGTAAGCACAAAGGTGAAGGACAACTGGAATTGAACCAACACATATTTTGAGACATTTTGAATTTGAATGAAGTAACATTAATGTAATAGTTAGGAGAACATATTTGCATTTATGTTTTTGGAGATTGTAAACATATCTTGAGCATTGCTCTCATCTGTCAGATGAGGAGGCATTTAATTGTAATAATTTAAAGTAGTTGTAGCTTTAATTCTGATTAGATAGCTAGAGCTATAAGAGGGACAACTCTAGAAAGCTCCCTCGCATGTATTGTAAGAAAATCAGAAAATTCTCATTGTAAGTTGTAGAGCTGTAGAGAGAAATAACACAGAGAAGAACAAAGATTGTAAGATGGTATAAGGAGATAGTGGTTTCTATTGAACCATGTACAGGAGCACTGGAATTAATATAACAATTCTTTGATTCCATTTCATGGTGTTGTGGTGGTTGTTGTTTACATCTATTTTAATGGTATGTTTACAGTTTTTCTTATGTTCTCTGTTATGAATTTATTTCAATGCTATGTGTGTGTATGCTCTTGATTTCATGTTGAATGTATGAATTCTGTGACAGGAGAAGTATGATTTTCAATTGTTTCTCATCCTGGGGATTCCTGCAAGGAATGTAGTGAAGGTCTGCATAGAGTGCGTTGACAGAGTTCTGAGTTTTATCTCAGAAAAGCTCAAGAGGGACAATGTTGTTCTCATACCTGCTGGAGTGCATGTATAATAGAGAGCCAGGCAAGGTGTGCACCATCGATTTGAAGTCTTAGAATTTTCCAACCAAGGAGAAAGGTTGAAGAACTGTTGTTGCAAATGAGTGCACAGAGTTGAAGAGCGAAATAATCAGAGGTTATTGTGAATGTCACAAGGTGTGCATTTGGGGATTCCTTAGAATTACAGAAGTTAGGGTGAGAGTCCAAATTCGGAGGGATTAGAAAATTTGAAGTGTTCAAAGGAGGAACGCGGTCCAAATTCACCTTGCAGAAGTTAAGTTTAGGGGAAGAAGACACCAAGGTAATTGCATAGAAGCCTTCGAGAAGTCTGAACGAACGGTCGAAATTATTAGAGGGAGAATTGTCAAAGTTATGTGAGTCATTGGATCTTGTAGACCAATGGGAAGATTAAGGTTGAGTGTATTTCAAAAATTGTAAGCTCAGGAGGGATAGTGGTTGTTGGATCCAGATCAACAAGGGCCATTGATCGTGTGTTCGAATTCACCATTTCGGAAGTCGGGGCATGGAGGATGTTGTGACTTAGATTCAACAGTTGTGAATTCTTGATTCGTGAAATCTCGATAGAATCAGGACTATCAAATCACGGGAAGCTCAGAGTGTTGATCGTGACGAGGAGTCATCACAATTTCGGCTATTGGTGAAGGGTGTTGTTGCATTGCAAATCACTGATAAGAGAAATCCTGAATTGCCAAAATATTTGGCCCAGGTCGTAGTCGGGGGTCACATCAAGTAAGTCAAGGGATGAGTCAAAGGACCCGTTAGCCTTTAGGGGTTTCAGGGATTGGCGAGTAAGAGGGACTCACATCAATGACAGCGAAGTCGCAAAAACCGAAATACTTTTCAGGTGAAGATAGTGGTCACATCAGTTGGTCACGTAGATGAGATTTGGTGCTTAGTGCTTGCTCACATATGCATAGCTCCAAAGAAGGACCTGTGGATAGAAACTTGTGTGTTGAGGATTCCTCTAGGGAATCAAATAGTCAATCAGACTCAAATGGGATATTAAGAACAATCCTAAACTGGGAGGTCGTGCAGAACCTGTTGAGGTAGGGGTGTATACGTCAGGTGGTATTAGAGCCTACAATATTTGTTTTCTATAAGAAAGAGAGACAGAAGGAAAGTTGTGATTTGAATTCTGCAGGGAATAGATTAAAACAATGTCACCTATAATACGTCATGATAGACTAATGCTCGATCCAGCAGTCGAAAGGGAAATGAGAGAACTTCGTGCTCGATTAGATGCTACGGAGATAGCACAAAGATGGATAGTTGATGTTGGAGATGTCAGTTAAGCTGAAAGTGAAAATGAGGCTGGAGCTGAAGAAGAAGTTGTAGCCAAAGATGTTATAGAAGAACGTCTATTCAAAGTTGTTGCAAGAATAGGTGTCAGGGAAAAAATGGATATTCCAATGTAGGAAGGAAACTTAGACGATGAGGATTTTCTAGATTGGTTTAGATCTCTAGACAAATACTTCAACTATGAGGATGTCGAGGAAGATAAAAAAGTTAAACATGTCATCACTAGACTTAAAGAGCATGCAGCACCATGGTGGGATGAACTGCAGGATGATAGGCATTGCAAAAGAAAGCAAAGAATAAAAAATTGGGATAGAATGGTTGCAAAGATAAAATCCAAGTTTGTACCCAAGGATTACCAGATTAACCTATTTCGAAGAATGAAAAATTTGAGACAGAAAGGGATGACAATGAAGGAGTATGCTAAGGATTTTTAGAGGTTAAACATTATAGTAGGTCATCGAGAAAGTGATGATGAAAAGGTCACCAGATACCTGAATGGCTTGAGATATGAGCTTCAGGATGAAATAAGCATGCTGACCATCAGGAATGTGTAAGATGCTTATCAAATGGATTTGAAGGCTGAGGAGAAATTGGATCAAAAGTAAGGTCAGAGAGGCAAAGCTAAAATTCAGAGTAGAGGTAAAGAAATTTCCCAAGAAAGAGTGTAGAAACCCAAGGATGAAGAAAAGAAACCTCATACACACCTAGAAAGAGGAGGAAGTTCACAGGGGAGACAATATGCCGACAGGAACACTTTTCCGCAAGCTAGAGAAAGAGGAAGAGGCAGAGGTGGTGAGATCAAATATTTTGTCTATGGAAAGATTAGACATAAGTCTTATGAATTTCTTGACAGAAAAAGAGATGGAGGAGGTGAATCTCACATTTCAAAAGCGTAGAAGCGACATGTTGAGGCATAAGATGCAAAATGCGGAAGATCTTTAATGATGCAGAAAATTCTCTTAAAGCCAGAGAAGGAGATAGAGAATCCAATCCACAGAAACATTTTGTTTAGAACTGCTTGCAAGACCAAGGATAGGGTATGCAAGGTAATAGTGGACAGTGGAAGTACAAATAATTTAGTCTCCATAGAAATGGTGGAAAATATGGAATTGGAGACGATTGCACACCTGAACCCATACAGAGTTTTGTGGTTGTAAAAAGGACATCAAGTAACCGTCACTAAACAATTTTTAGTTGAATTTAAGATAGGGGGTTATAGAGATGAAATTTTATGTGATATTATTTCCATGGATGTCTGTCATATTTTGTTGGGTAGACCATGGAAATATGAAAAAAATGTTGTTCATGATGGGAGAAGGAACACATACACCTTGGAGAAGAATGGTAGGACGCATGTGTTGCTTCCAATTAAAGACAAGGAGGTAAAATCAAAAGCAAGAAATACTATATTTATCATGAGTGGGAAGGAACTTCTTGAGGAAGTCAATAAAGAAGAAGACATGTATTTTGTTGTAGTAAGAAAACCTAGAGTCATTTTGACAAGTACCAAGATAAACGATCTACCAGAGGAAATTCAGGAACTGCTGGAGGATTTCACTGATATTGTGGTGGACAATTTACCTTGTTCGTTGCCATCCATCAGGAGCATAAGTCATCACATTGACCTTATACTGGGAGAAAGTTTACCAAATAAAGTAGTGTACATATTGACGCCACAGAAGAATGAAGAGGTCAAGAAGAAAGTCTAGGATTTGATGGACAAAGGATTGGTTAGAGAAAGATTAAGTCCATGTGTTGTACCTACAGTGTTAAGTCCAAAGAAAGATGGTGGATAGAGAATGTGTACAGACTAGAGAGATATAAACAAAAACACCATCAAGTATAGATTTTCTTTACCCAGGATAGATGACTTGATGGATTGCATAATTGGAGAATTTTTTTTTTTAAATATTGACTTGAAAAGCGGATATCATCAGATTCAAATGAGAGAAGGTGATGACTGGAAGACAACATTCAAGACGAATGAAGGACTGTATGAATGGATTTTCACGCCGTTTGGTTTGATGAACATGCCAAGTACTTTTATGAGGTTGATGAATGAAGTATTGAAAGATTTCATTAGTAAGTTTGTGATTTTGTGTCTTGATGATATACTGATCTTCAGTAATACTGAAGGAGAACATCTGAAGCATTTAGCTGCAGTAATGAAGAGATTACAGCAAGAGAAACTGTTGATAAATCAGAAAAAGTCATATTTCATGAAGACGAAGCTCATTTACTTAGGTTTCATGATCTCTGCGAACGAGTTGAAGATGGATCCGTAGAAAGTAAAAGCAATCAGAGATTGGTCATCACCAAAGAATATCTTTGAAGTTCCAAGCTTCCATGGATTGGCTAGTTTTTACAGGAATTTTGTTAGAAATTTCAGTGGGATATGTGCACCAATGATGGACACAGTCAAGAAAAGACACAAATCTTTTCATTTGACAGAGGAAGCAAAGAAGAGTTTCAAGTTGTTGAAAGAGAAAATAACTGGACAGCCAGTTCCAGTTCTGCCAGATTTAAGTAAAACGTTTCAAGTCAAATGTGACGCAAGTGGATTTGTTATTAGAGTAGTCTTGAGTCAAGACAATAGGCCGATTGCATAATTCAGTGAGAAGCTAAATGATGCAAAGATGAAATAATCCACGTATGATAAAGAATTTTATGCAATCATACAGGGGTTGAAGAAATGGAGACACTACCTAGTTTTGAAAGAGTTTGTCTTGTATAGTGATAACCATGCTTTACAATTTGTAACTCGACAGGAAAAATTGAACCAGAAGCATGCAAAATGAGTTGAATATATGCATAACTTTACTTTTGTTATAAAGCATATTTCTGGAACTGCTAACAAAGTTGTTGATGCTTTGAGTAGGAAATGTTTGATTCTGCAGGAGTTCAGAGTAATACCTTAGGTTTTGATAACCTTAAGGAAATGTATAGAGATGATCCAGATTTTAAAGAAACTTATGAAGCATGTGAGAATCCAGTTCTCAGAGATAGAAGCCAATGGACTGAATATATGATTCGGGATGGATTGTTGTTTAGAGGAAATCAGTTGTGTATTCCGAAGAGTTCTATGAGAGAGAATCTTCTGAAGGAAAAGCATACTGAAGGATTGGTTGGACATTTCAGCCATGATAAAACATTTGCGCATTTGAGTAGCTTGTATTATTGGCCAAGAATGAGGAAATATGTTAAGAAGTTTTTCAACAAATGCAAAATTTTCCAGCATGCAAAGGGGAAGAGACAAAATACAGGGTTGTATCAACCATTGTCAATACCAGAGAGGCCATGGGATGTGGTAAGAATGGATTTTGTGTTAGGACTTTCGAGGACATAGAGGGGTTGTGATTCCATATTTGTGGTAGTTGATATATTTTTTAAAATGGCACATTTCATACCATGTCAGAAAACCAGTGATGCAACTCACATTGCAATATTTTTTTCAAAGAAGTTGTTAGACTTCATGGCTTACCCAGGAGTATTGTTTCGGACAGGGATACCAAATTTGTTGGTCATTTCTAGAGAACCTTATGGAAGAATATGGAGACAAAATTGTCTTTTGGCTCAGCATATCACCCTCAGATCGATTGATAGATCAGGCTAGTAAACCAGAGCTTGGGATATTTATTGAGGAGTTTGGTAGCTGAACATCATAATAAGTGGGATCAGATTTTTCCACAAGCATAATTTGCATATAACAATTCACCCAACATGAGCACAGAACAGAGTGCATTCCAGATCATGTATGGAATGTAGACAATAGGATTATTTGAGTTGAGGGACTTAGAGAAAAAGGAATTTAGAAGTGTTGGAGCAGAGGATTTTGCAGCAGAGATGCAAGAGCTCCACAACGAGATCAAAGAGTGGTTAAAGAATTCTAACCAGGAATACAATCGTAGAGTAGATCAACACAAGAGAGAGCTTCAATTTTAAGTAGGTGATTTGGTTCTGGTGCATCTTAGAAAAGAAAGGTTCCCAAGGGGAACATACAATAAGCTGAAGATGAAGAAAATTAGACCATGTAAGATTTTACAAAAGTTTGAGGCCAATTCTTATGAAATAGAATTGCCAGATGGGGTAGGGATATCACCCATATTCAACATAGAAGATTTATACCCTTACAGATTTGATGAAGTAGGAACAGAGGAGAACCAACAATAAGTCCAGTGGGTCAAACAAATTCCTGTAGCTGAAAAGCCACAGATGGAAAAGATAATTGACCAAAGAATTGGAAAGAAGACTCGGAGAAAGACATACTTTGAATATTTGGTCAAATGGAAAGGACACTCAATTGAAGATGCCAGTTGGGAAGTTGAAATAGATATCCAAATACATGGACAGACGGTGTAGGAGCTCATGAACAGGAGTTCATGAATTTTTTCAGCCAAGGGAGTATGATGCAGGAGCATCGTAAGTGAGCCAACAAAGTAAGCGCAAAGGTGAAGGACAATTGGAATTGCACCGGCACATCTTTTGAGACATTTTGAATTTGAATGAAGAAAAATTAATGTAATAGTTAGGAGAATGTATTTGCATTTATTCTTTTGGATATTGTTAACAGATCTTGATTGTTTCTCTCAGCTGTCAGATAAGGAGGCATTTAATTGTAATAACATAAAGTAGATGTAGTTTTTTTTCTTAGATTAGATAGCTAGATATGTAAGAGGGAAAAATCTAGAAATCTCCCTCACATGTATTGTATGAAAATCAAAAAATTCTCATTGTAAGTTGTAGAGTTGTAGAGAGAAAGAACACAAAGAATAACAAAGATTGTAATATGGTATAAGGAGATAGCGGTTTCTATTGAACCATGTACAAGAGAACTGGAATTAATATAAGAATTCTTTGATTCCATTTCATGGTGTTGTGGTGGTTTATATTTCAATATATTTTAATGGTATGTTTATAGTTTTTCTTATGTTCTCTGTTATGCATTTATTTTAATGTTATGTGTGTGTATGCTCTTGATTTCATGTTGAATGTATGAAGTCCATGAGAGGAGAAGTATGAGTTTCAATTGTTTCTCATCCCAATGATTCCTGCAAGGAGTGTAGTGAAGGTCCCCATAGAGTGCATTGACAGAGTTCTGAGTTTTATCTCAGAAAAGCTCAGGAGGGACACTGTTGTTCTCATACCCGCTGAAGTGCAGGTATAGCATAGAGTTGTGCAAGGTGTGCACTAGCGAGTTAAATTCTTAGAATTTTCCAACCAAGGAGAAAGGTTGAAAAATTGTTGTTGCAAAGGAGTGCACAGAGTTGAAGAGTGAAATAATCATAGGCTATTGTGAATGGTGCAAGGTGTGCATGCAGGGATTCCTTAGAATTCCAGAAATTACAGTGAGAGTCCAAATTTGGAGGGATTAGAACCTTTGAAGTGTTCAAAGGAAGATCGAGGTCCAGAGTCACCTTGTAGAAGTTAAGTTCAGGGGAAGAATCTGCCAAGGTAATTGGACAGAAGCCTTTGAGAAGTCTGAACGAACGGTCGAAATTCTCAGAGGGAGAATCGTCGAAGTTTCGTGAGCCATCGAATCTTGCAGACCATTGGGAAGATTAAGGCTAAGTGTCTTTCAACACTCGTAAGATCGGGAGGGATAGTGGTCGTTGGATCCATATCAACAAGGGTCATTGATCGCATGTTCGAATTCACCATTTCAGAAGTTGGGGCATGGAGGATGTTGTGACTTGGAGTCGAAAGTTGCAAATTTTTTATTCAGGAAGTCTCGATAGAATCATGAATGTCAGATCATGGGAAGCTTAGAGTGTTGATCATGATGAGGAGTCATCACGATTTCGGCTATCGACGAAGGGTGTTGTTTCATTGCAAATCACCGATAAGATAAATCCCAAATTGCCAAAAGATTTGGCCCAGGTCGCAGTCATGGGTCACGTCAAGGGATGATTCAAAAGACCCATTTTCCTTTCAGGGTTTTAGGGATTGACGAGTTAGGGGGACTCACATCATTGATAGCAAAGTTGTGAAAACCAAAATTTTCAGGTGAAGATAGTGGTCGCTTTGGTTGGTCATGTGGATGAGAGTTGGCACTTAGTGCTTGCTCGCATAGGTGTAGCTCCACAAAAGGACCTATGGATAGACACTTGTGTGTTGAGGATTCTTGTAGGGAATCAAAGAGTCAATCAGACTCAAAGGGGAGATTAAGAATGATCCTATACCAGGAGGTCATGCAGAACTTGTTGAGGTAGGGGTGTCTGCGTCAATGCTACACACACACACACACACACACACATACACATACTTATATTTTAGCATTTTCTTGGTGTGTGTTGGTCCTACAACTATGTTAGTTCAACAAAGCAATAGGGATTTGGGACAAACCCATTTATTAGTGGATTTGACCAAATTGGCCACATGTCCCCGAATGGCTTGAGGAGGTGAGTTACAAATCGCGATAAAAGTCAAACCAAGAATCGGATGCATGAACCGTCAGTTGCATTGGATCCAAAGCATCAATTTTTAGCTAGTGGTGCCCCTGTGCTATCATTCCATTGATCGAAAAACCATATGTTGGAGTATCTATGACTTTAGGGTTTTGGTCAATGAGGCATAGTGCAATTTCTGAAGAGGAGGTTGATTTTCAAGAACATTGTGTCAATAGTTTTTGTCTAGTGTAGTAACATGGGCCTTGGGCAAACATACCTGTGGGAGCTTACAGAACTCTGTTATGCTTCTCAGTTTGTATTTTATGCCCCAAGACCAAATTGGCCACATGTCCCTGAACGACTTGAGGAGGTGAGCTACAACTCGTGATAAAAATCAAACTGGGACTCGGATGGATGATTCATTGGTTGAATTGGTTCTAGAGCACTGATTTTCATCTAGCAGGGCCCCCCGTTATCATTCCATCAACTAAAACACTATTTATTGGAGTATCTATGGCACTATGGTTTTGGTCAATGACGCATAGTGGGATTTTTGAAGAGGAGGTAGATTTTCAAGAACAATCTGTCGGGTTTTTTTCTAGTGTAGTCATGTAGGCCTTGTCTAAATAGACTTGTGGGAGCTTACAGAACTTTGTTATGCTACTTGGTTTGGATTTTATGGCCCCAGAACAAATTGGCCACATGTCCCTGAATGACTTGAGGATGCGAGTTGCAACTCATGATAAAAATCAAACCGGGACTCAAATGCATGAACCGTCAATTGCATTGGATTTAGAGCACTGAGTTTTAGCTAGTGGGGCCCCTATTTTTTCATTTTGTCCACCATAAAATGGATTTTTGGAGTATCTCCATCACTAGGGTTTTTTTCAGTGCTTATTACATATGTTTGACAATTTAACAACTTGTTAGGCTAGACATGGCATGGCAAGTGAAGGAATGGCATGAAAAGGAATGGAAAGTGAAGGAATGAAAAAGCATGGCATGACATGACACGTGAAGGAATGACATGACAAGGCATGGAAATGCATGGCAAGGCATGGCATGGCAAGGCAAGTCATGGAAAGGAAAGTGAAGGAAAGGAAAGGAAAGGCATGGCAAGTGAAGGCATGGCATGGCATGACAAGGCATGACATGGTATGGAATGGCATGGAAAGGCAAGGCATGGGAAGGCTAGTGAAGGCATGGCATGACAAGGCATGGCAAGGCAAGGCATGACAAGGAAAGTGAATGCAAGGTAAGGAAATTCATGGAAAGGCAAGGTAAGCCAAGGAAAGTGAAGGCAAGGAAAGGCATGACAAGTTAAAGCATGGCATTTCTATACTCTTGCTACTTTTATACTATTGTATTTTCACCTCTCAAGCATTTGTTTTCTTTTCTGAGGCTTCACGGGACTTCCCTAAGGTAAAACACATCACTAACTCACTTGTTCTGCTAATATATCTCCCTCACGAGTGTGTTTTTCCCTCTAGTTCATTTTTCTACTTGTGTCAGGGTCCAACAAAGCCCCAAAGGAAAAAAGGTGTCATTGGTTTCTCTATTCCACTATTCTAGCTTCCAAACTAGTGAATTTTGGCCTCCCATTTAATATTTACTTTGTGGTGGATTTGGAAAATCCCTTAAGGGAAAAACACATCACTTGCTTATCTGGTTTTTTCCTCAACTACCCAATTAGGCAAACTAGTTTATCTTTTAGGAGGTGTTCTTGATTTATAAATTCCCATGTGACCTGGGATGTCTCGATTCAATACACGTTCTGTGGAAGCTTCTTGGACAAACCACAACTATTGGGATGTGCAATCGACATTATAACTAATTTATAATTATTGGAGAAGTTATTCAATGTATCAAATCCTATGTTTAACCTCTAGATGTCTCATTTCCTATGTAAAGAATTTGTTTGCAAATGAATTTAAAGATCATGTGCGAAGAGGTGATGAGTAAAGAAAATGAGATCTTATTGACAATGAATGAAATCTACATCTATGAATATTTTAATGGAAGAATGATGGACCATTTCATTGGTTCTTGTTTTCCCGTATTTATTTATTTATCTTTTCTATATAATATTTTTATTGGAAACATCTCTTGTGTCACCCCTTGTGATTTTGATCCCTTCCTTCCCTTGTTACTCTTAGATTTTTACCGAGTTTCCCAGTTAGTATTATCCTACAAAATGGTGAAGCCAATATTTTTTCATAGATATGTATAGTGCCTAACAAATTCAAATTTTCTTGGGATTTGTGCATAATTGTGATAGGTTTTAGGCACAATAGTTTAGCTTCTAAGAGGTGTTATTGTTTTATAGATTGTGTTAGATGCTCATGCATGTTGTAGGAATGCATGTTCCATCTTTAGGAGTTGATTTATATTCGGTGTTGCTTCTATTTGTGCATGCATGTTATATTGTTAGATGAGGGGATAGATCCCTAGGCTAGTAGGGTTCACTACATGTGGATTGTATATTCTAGGAGGAGGGCATAGGTCCCTAGGAGGTGTATGGATTCACATGTTACAATATTCTCCAGTTGGGCATGCACCATTCCTCATACATCTATCAATGTAGGCAGGTACACTACTTAAGGTGATTAGGGTTAGGGTTTGACCTTGTCATATGGAGCTCTCCCTTGCATGAATTTAGATACATTGTAACCCTAAGTATTCCTATTCTATAAAGGATATGAAGGACACACCATTATGTATCTTAGTAAGGGAACACCTAGTGAAGGGACCCAAGGGGGGATTTACCATACATGTTAGATACCCAAGCTGAGGTGGCTTGGCATACACATAGAGCCAAAAATTATGCTTGACAATTTCTTTGTTGTGGTAGAGGGGATAATTAGGCTGCATAATTCCAAGATACTTTATGTGCTAGCCAAGATGAAGGCTACCTAGAATAAAAAACAAAGAAAAAACAAACTTATTAGGCTTAATGAAATAAATACACACTAAATTTAGCATAATTATCCACTTAGAGGGTTGAGAACACATCCTCTAGAGCTTGTTAAGCTTAGCATCAAGCATGAAGATATGGTTCAATTTTGGTAATCATTTCATTCAAATGATTTTGTTAAAAATGAAAGAACATGGCATATTAGAGGACTCAAGGTTAGTAGGAGTTAGTTTTTGACTTATATTTTGTTTGTTGATGATGTCCTTTTTTTCTACGATGGATCCTTGAGGGAAGCCTCTAAATTAAGGAAGATTCTAAATTTGTATAAAACAACCACTAGTAAGGAGATTGATATGTTAAAGTCTCTAATTTATTTTAATGTTATTGAGAAGGCTCAATAGAGGTTATTGCTTCAACAATTTCATTTTCCCTTGGTATGTAATTAGCTAGTGTGGAAAGTGGGTAATGGAGAGAGTGTAATAATTGGGTAGACCCCTGGGTAGGCTATGGGAAATCTTATTGGTTTCCAAATGACTTGATATAAAACTTGTAGGGAATTTTCATTTATACACTAGATAGTGTGGTGGATCATGTGTCATAAACACATGGCATCAAAGGTAGAGATTAGACAAATTATTTGGATTTGCAAGAGAGAATATATCACAATGGCAATATTATGTGGAACTTTATCTCATATTCATGTAAGGATTAGGGATGAGGCATATAGTTTGGTTTGGTCCAACAATATTATTATAATATAATAGATTGGAAAGCTAGGGTACAAAACTATGTTATGTAATGCAGAACAAGACAAAATCATGGTGGTGGAAGCCCCTTTGGAATATTATATCTCTTACGAAGACACATTTTTATATGTGGATGGTGTTGAAATACAAGGTACTTATTTGAGATAATTTGCAAAGGAGAAGTAAGCAAGGGAATGACATGTGTTCACTTTGTAATATGGATGAAGAAATTATAACCCATCTATTAGTGAAATTCACCTATGTTAGAGAAGGTCCAAGGGAGAGAGAGGCCTATGAATGTTGGATGAGAATCCAACTTATACAAATAGTAGGAAAATATAAATAAATTAAATGGAAAGGGGAAATCCTTGCTAGGAAAATTGCGTTTTTTTATCAAGAGCCAAAAAAAAGGGTTAGTATTTCCAAACTCCATAAATTGCAAGGAACATTCCACAAGTTCATAATATTCAAAGAAAATAAAGGGAAAGAATGCCCAAATGAGGATCCATTGACAAAAACTAAGGAAAAAACAACGCAAGGGATCCTTCAGTACTATTGATACTTTGTTCTCCATCCATATTACAAAGTCAACCCACTTTTGGTTTTGTAACATTTATTTTTCAAAATGTGTAGGATGTCGACCATATTTGTCCTCCTGTTAAAACATGGCACATGGACTATTTAAACTAATAAATATGTAATCATTTTCTTTTTAATAGGAAATAAAATATATATATAATTTCACATAATAAATATGCTTACAAAGGTGCATATCATGACTTGTACACCTTTTTGGCCACTTTGATGCATGGCATAGAGTTTTGCAAGCCTAGATTTGGAGGCGTTGTCCTAAAATATACACTAAGTCAATTTAAATATGCACAAATAAAATATAAAAATAGTTAAGAAATTTTATATAATATTATGAGAAAATTCAAATACATGGGCACTCACCTCACCGGACTTCCTCTATGCATCTGACTTCTCATATGATTTTACAAGTTCTTTCCATACTTTTAAACTGACAGTAGTTGGCCTTTTTTTTTAGCCTTTACCTGGGCTACATTGTTTTATATTCTTTGTTTGGTTGCACCTAAATCTCTTTCAATTATGAGACATTTGTATTTCCACCTTTTTTATTGACCAACCTACGGCAAATTAAGACTTTATGTCATGAATTATAGATTTCTGCAGGTGAATTGGTATCTTTGAGAACGAAAAATGGAGATGGTATTTGAACTATTGAAGGCGTGATTCCTTCAACCTGTTCACAAAAAACTTCCTAGCATCTGACATTCATATTTCTCCTGAAACCATGTTGTATTATATCCTTGTATCATAGTTCCCAATGCAAGATCCTAAACATGGTGTGGTGGAAGAAGTTTGGGTCCCAGGAGTGGCTTCGACATTGGCGGTATTTTCTCTATGTTCCAAATTATTATAGGTTATCGTCAATTATTTCCTCCTTGATATTATGCTCGATCCAGGAGTGGTTGGGGAATCAATTGATTCCCTTTGACAGGGTTGATTTTCTTGCAATGTTTCAGGGGTGTTAGCGAATCATTTTTTTATGTATCTTGCAAGCATTTTCAATTCTACATCGTCAAGTTTTTTAACGACCTCCATCCTCAATATTGAATCCAAGGCCTATTTCTCCTAGTTAGTCTCATGTCCATAAATACATAAAATAATTTTTTTGTTTTAAATTTTTCAATAAAAAACAGAAAAAATAAAAAATCAATAAAAATTGAGATAATTAGAAATCTATAAATTGATAACAACTTACCTCATTGAGGCTAGAATTTGCTTCCTCCCCCCTGCTTGAAATTTTAAGTGAGCTAGGGAAAATCCCTTCTGTCATGATTTGGATAATTCGACTTGGTCATGATTTTCAAAGGTGATTATTTCTTCTCCCTTCTTCCTGTTCTTTTTTCCTCTTCTAACAAGGATAACCAAATTTCAAATTCAAATTTATATTATAGTGTTCTTTCAAATACAAAGTGTACAAAGTATTCCAAAGAAGATAGTGATTATGAGAGAAAAAGATGTTTTCTCAACTGTAACTCCCCAGTTTTGACCCTTATGAACTATAATGTATTATGTAATTGTGACTTAGGATGGTGAGCCAGTAAAGTTGAAAAGGGGGCAGAGTTCCTAGGAAATGTAATACATCTATATACATTAATAAAAACTACATTTCTATTTGCAATACAGAAACAGAAAAAAGAGATAGGGGTGTATGATTCCACATGAGAGGGGGCTTGAGGAGCTAAGTCTTTTATTATATTTGTATTTATCCATAATTGATTTTATGGAGAAAAGGGGTTACATGAGCTTCTTGGGGGAGGCCATGTGTTTCTTGATTTCCAAGTAATTATATAAACCCATCTTTGGTTTGTTTGGGGGTTCACTCACTCACTCACTCATGCATCATTCATCATTTCCTTTCACTCTTTCATTTATGGGTTCCTCAATCTTGTTGATTCGTGTGCTCTTGGGGGGAGCATGGAAAATGAATGGCTAGAGGAGGAGAGACATTTTTGGGTGGATGTAATAAATTACTGATCGTTTCAAGAGGGAATGGATTCATGTGTGCATGATATTGATGATATTTCTGAAAGAATTGTCCATAGCTAAGAATCCTTGGAGTTTCCAACAGGGATATTTCCTGACTAGTAGCATTGGATCCCTGGGAAGAAATGGAACAACCTGATGGACTACATGGAAAATAAAGGTGTTCATTTCTTGGGTTGTGCGGGATGAGGGGGGAAAGAGAGATAGAAAATCATATTTTTTATGTGGTTGGGAAACCTGAGAGCTAGTTAGCCATCTATTATGTGTTTTAGATTTGGCCTAGGACCCGTCCTTGCGGATTCACAGCCTTGTCTCAGGGGTAACTTTTTGTTGAGAGTAAATGAATAGAAGTGTCTATGGTTGGGAGGAACGTCCTTGGTATGTAGCCAGTTGATGAATGGTTAATTGCAAAGATAAGTTCTCTCTTTATTTTTTGTACAATGTATTTTTCATTCTGTATTTAATTAACTCTGAGATCGATGTATTTATAATGTTCTTATTTATTGGTTATTTGTTGTGCATGGCATGTTGTTTATCTCTTTTATGTTATAGCATGGATCTTGATTAATGCATGTGAGTCTTTCATGCTTATTCTCGAATTAATTATTATCAAATTTTGAAATCCATTTTGAAGCGTGGTTTGAAGTAGCATGGCCTTCCTGTGGGTGGTCGGGTATGTTACAGATTGATATCAGAGATTTTGGTTGAAACACCAGACTAGTATGGGCCGGAACGAGTTTTAATTTGAGAAATTCACTGTCACAGATTTCAAACTGTGTGAATTTGGGGAAAAAAGGAAATATTAGAGAGAAATATCCCCAAATTCGTGGGAAAATTTGAGTTGAAATAATTCAGTATTGTCTGAGAATTTTAATGGGTTTGATCTAGAAAGTTGCAGAGCCGAGTTTGACTTTGAAGATTGAAACTTCCTATTTTTTTAATGGCCACTATAGCATTAGGTGTAGAGGAATCCAATATAAACCTAAATCTCAGGATAGGTAGTGTATTAGGTTGCACAATTTCAGAGCATGAAATGTTAATACCTTTGGAAAGGTCGAAGGAAAGCTCAGGAGAGATAGTGTTGTAGGAATCATGCAGAAGCTAGAGAATCATGCAGACAGAAATCCTTGTATAGGATCATGGAATCGTGATCGTTCCCTTTTTAATTTTGAAAGAGATCACAATAGTTGAATCAAAGAAGCTCTAGATTGTTAGATCGGGATTCAAGTAAACAATAATCGTCAAATCAAATTGGTCGATTTCTAGTCGTTGATCAAAGCCAGTAGGAGATAGAAAAATCTGGAAATTTTCTACTTCAGTGATTATGGGAGGCAAGGCATAAGCATGAAATGTCGAAGGCTGAACTCGTGAAATCCATTCGATCGTCTGATCTGATAGGAATTTCGAGTGAAATATTCATCGTTGATCATGGTCATCCAACGTTGACCCTCCTATTATTGGAAAAATTGGTAAGTGTAGACACAAACATATCTCCGTAGTTTCACCCTGAAACTATAACAAAACAAGACATAATATAAAACTCCCCCTATGTTTGAATCATCAGGCATACAAACTAATAAGAGATAAATGACATACCTTTTAAATGTCATTTTTCCTCTCTAGTGTCATCCTCACTCCGTTCCAAGGCTTATGGGATGTTGAAACTGTAAAAATACACAATCCAATGAAGTGAAAGCAACAACATATACTCAACAAAACCTATGTATGTGATCAAGGAGTCATACAATAAAATAAGAACAATTTTATGGGAAAGAAATATATTGTTGTATTAGAAATATGAAAAGGAGAATACAATCAATTCCTTGATGTTTTAATATCCCTTCCAAAAGTTCCTTTCTTCCCAAACACTTCTTCTCCACGGATTCTAACATCAACAATCTATCTTGAAAAATAAAATCTCAAATCCAACATACAAGCTCCAAATATTCCAAGCTAAAAAACTCAAGAACTTTCTAACTCAATCAAGCTAACTTTCCCCATGAGAAAGCCTCTACTTTTATAGGCTAAAAGGGATAGGGTGAGGAGGTTAGTATGATCCCATAATATTAGGAATGTGACTCAGATCCAAACCGATCTGAGGCCAAATCACCCTCAAAGATTCTCTTCTAGAAGGATCGAGAAGATTCTCTTTTTCCTTCGTACGGAAAATAGTCACACCCTTAAAACTGAGCAGACTGCGATGACGTCGTAGGACAATGTGGTGCAACCTGTGATGATCCTAGATCATCATACCCTTAGCACTAATCAAGGTGTGAAAATCCCTTTTTCTAAGGTTTTTGACAAAGGAAAAGTATAATTCCATCTCTCTGGGAAAATGTATCTTCATTCTTCTTTAGGGATTCATGCCATTGATCCTTATCAAGAAAAAGGATAGGTTTACATAATTTACATTCATAGGGGTGAAAAAAATAATGTGTAATAGAGAGTCCCCCAAAGTATGAAGTTAGAACAAAGTGACATCTGAAATACTTTGTCGAGTGTGTGTAGGGAACAAGGAACATGTCGATCAGAAACCTGCTAACAAAAAAGGTAGGTATTCACTGAGGTAGCCATTCCCATACTTAGAATACAAATGAATCAAAGCATAATAGCCAACATTCAAAGATCCATGTCAAGTAAGACAGTTCATGGCCACCAAACATACACTGTGGATCCATGCCATTATGACTCAAGTCTGAACATAGCCACCAAAAAAACATTGTGGATCTATGTGTTAAAGACTCAAATTTGAACATAGCCATGAGACATACATTGTGGATCTATGTAGTAGTACAATCTGAATATACTCCAACGCAACTTGAATCTATCAGAAAAGATCTAGGGTCTTCATCTCCACCACTCTATAGTACGAATGTAACCATCTGAATACATGTGTTGAAGTCGAACATGGTAGAAACCACTTGATTATCGGTCATTAGTGAATATTGTTAACAAGTGTGAGGGAAATCACCATTAATGTAAATGAACCCCAAGGTACAACAGTACAATCCATCAAGTGTGAATTAATGAGATGAATTCGAACACTTGATGGAATATCTCAATCAGGGGTCAATGATGAAAACCCACTGTCAAAAGTAAGGAAACCTACCATTGAGGCCTGCAAGTTCCAAGGTACTAATTAGTTTCTAAGTCTAATTCTTGGATAATGAGTTGAAGTCGACAGGAAAATAATCTTCAGAGGAGGGCCTTTATGTATCACCCATCAATGACATGAAATGGGTAAAATGATTTGAGGTAGATTAGAGTAACAAATGATTCAATACTGACTCAGGGATGGTCGATGCAATAGAAGGCTTAAGGACTGCATAAATGGTCGACGTAATAGAAGGCTTTTCAGGTTGAACTTCTCTTTGAACATATTGACGACATGACAATTGTCTTGGCAACACTAACTCAACAACAGAGATCACAGACCAAAATGTAATCTTATAAAGGAGTATGATCAAGAGACAAGTGGATTTTCCAATCTAGACACAAAGTGAGTGAAAGGGTGTCATTTTCAAAATTGAGTCTTCCATAGAATGCAGGTTTAGACACATTTCTTTCCCAAGCTTTCCCCCACCATTTCTCATGAGTACCTCTTTATTTTTACAAAATCTTGAGGAGGATAACATATGCTTGAACTATAAGCTCATCCTACAGATGAATCCCTCAGAGTATGTTTAAAAAACCCTAGGAAGGAGTGGTTCGGTCCCATATGGTCCTTTTGATGTTTGTTTTACGAGTACAAAGAAGTAAAACTCAGATGTTTTTCATGTTTAGAGAATTTGAAAAACACTTAAAGTAAAATCCACAATGTCCTTTTTCATAAAGTAGTTTGATGAGACCGAAAAAGAGATAATCTACCACTCAAGAGACATTTTCTTCAAATAATTTAAATAGCGTGAAAAGAACAAGATCGCTAAGCAATATTTTCATGTTTAGAGAGTCTGAAAAGAGCTAAAGGGAACTCCAAGGGATTCCTTTATCGTATAACGTTTATGAGTCCGAAAAAGTGATAAACGTTTACTCGAATACATTCTCAGGTATTTACGAGCATGAGAAAGAAGAAAGACTAAGCTTGGGATTGTTTTCATTTTTACGCAAGTTTAAAACAAAACAAAGTTATTCTTGGGATAGATTTTATTTTTACACAAGCTTAAAACTAAACAAAACTATGCTTGGACATGGTTTCATTTTGACACAAGATTGAACCAGAGAAAAATATGCTTGAGGTAGGTGGTTTCATTTTCACACAAGGTTGAACTAGAGAAAACTATGCTTGTGACTTCCCAACACATAATCCAGGGATGGTTGGTACTTAGCCCACAACTTAAGAATCTAGAGGTTTAACTTCAACATAAATTCCAGAGGCTATAAGGATTTCTCCCTAATATTCTTTTCGTCCAATAGCACAGACGGAGGAAAGGAATCTTCAAATACTATATGTAATGAAGTACTTGACTCAATCAAAGAGGGGGGAAAATATGTTTCATTTTTTAATGAGCTTGACACATGGGAAGAACTATGCTTGTAATATTTGTTTCATTTTTTTAACAAGGTTTCCATAGAGATGAAAAACTATCCTCACAACTGGTTTCATTTTTTAACAAGCTTGAAATCAGAAAACCATGCTCAACGTTGTTTTCATTTTTTAGTGAGCTTGAAATCATAAAACCATGCTCATCAAATGCTCTTCTTGATCATATCCTCCAAGAGGATAATTCTCTAGAAGGACGTCATGTCAAGGAACAAAACGTGGTCATGGCATCCAAGAGATCTTTGCTCGATGGAAGAAAAACACTCTAGAAGGACCACATGTTGAGGGCCATGATAGGGGTAAGGAGACCAGGCTCTAATAGGCCTATCGAAGATATGACCATGTCAACTACCGGATCCAATTCATAAGAGATTGAGCTTACAATGAGAGTCTCATCTTCATCAATAGCTGAAGGCATGGGAGACAATGCCACATAATTGACCTGTGGTGGGGGTGATATTGTCTGCATATAAGAACCATTTAGGGAGTTCATTGAGTTGATGGTCAAGTTACAACCAACGAATGAAAGTTTATAAATAGCCATGATTCTTCCATCATGGGGGAAATATATCACACCAAAAAGAGTGGACAAGATAGATTTCATAGCATAGACATAATCTCGCCCGAGGAGTAAATTGAAATCCAAGGGGTCTTGGACTACCATGACATCAATAAAGATAGTTTTCCCTCCCAAAGTTATGGGAAACTAAGGAAGGGTCCCTAAATGTTGACTAGTTCTTCTGTTAAAAGATAACAGATTCTTTGTAACTGGAACAAGATGAGGACAACCCAAAGCTTTCCATGCAATAGAGGAAAAAATAATAATGGACACACCTTCATCTATCAATGTCTGAGGAACGTCCCAACCACAAACTTGTACTGTAATCTTGAAAGGAATGTGAGAGGGAAGACGAGGTCCAATTAGCACACCCCAATCAAAATGGATGGACTCATTACTTGGAGGGTGTTCCACGAAAGAAGGAGGACTGCCCCCTAGCACAGTAGAATTTGTATCAACGAGAAAAATGTGGGAAGTATCGAGTTTAATCTCTAGAGGGAGAGTAGGATCAATTAATTATGGGATCAGATTGAACACTTGGGTTTCATTCTCCAAGAGGAAAATGGGTTCGACGGATTGAAATGGATTGACCACTTCAGTTTCACTCTCTAATGGAAGAGTGGGATCGACCGAGGATGGGATCAGATCGACCACTTTGTCAATTGATTCAAATAAGGATGTGACCAGATTGACTACCTGATCGACTGGACAGACCAACAAAGGGACTAGATTGATCATTCCTTCAACTATAGGTAGGTTGAGAGTAAGCTTGCGATAAGCAACTGGAAGTTGAGGTTGGGAAACAGTCATGTCTTCCAGTAATTTCTAGGCTTCATCCAGGCAAGGGAAAAGGTGAGTTTGATGAATCCCTCCGCATAACATACACGAGAACTTGACTCTACTTTTCTTCTTCCCAACGGTATCCTGACTAGTTGATGGGAGGTCATCAACATGTTGGCCAGAGGATGATGAAATGCTTTTACGAGGGTGTGTAGACCATATTTCTATAACCTTTGATAAATTAGGGAAATCCTTAATAAGATGGAAACCCTTACAAATCCTGCAAGGGTAATTCGGCTTACGGGTTGTTTGGTTCATCCTGGAATCATCAACACTCCCAGCATGATTATCAGTAACTGGTGGTTTTCCAACATGTTTGGTAGTGGTTGGAAGTTTGGAACCTTGCATATTTTTCTTCTTATTAATATTCCTTTTCTTCTTCTTCTTATCCACCAAGTTACTAGCTTCATATATTTCACTCAATGAAGAAGATGAAATGGAAAAATACCTTGCAAGTGAAGAAGGAAAAGGATCACCATGAGTTTTGTGTTCTTGGGGAAAAGTGCTTACAACCGAAGCACTAGTTGCATTTGGTATTACCGGATTGGAAAAAAACCATACCGAAAATCCAATTGTGAGACCTGGAAGGATCAAAGTAGTGATGTGAGGACCAATGTTTCGGTAAGAAGGAAAAACAAAAGGTTACCCTGGAAAAGGGGTTCCTTCATTGGTCATTCCAGGAACTGACACCATTAAACACAGATCCAACCTAGAGTCTTCTAGGGAAAAAAAACATCACATGCTAAAAATATAGGAACCAAACAAGAAAGTAAAACCTTATTATAATGAACGCACTAGTTGGTGATGAAATCCAATGTCGCGGGAACAATGTAAGAAGGGTTTGATATAGAGCAAGTGGAAAAGTTATGTTGACAACTTGCTTAACAAATTTACACCTTTGTGCAAGCTCCCACACATAATCATGGGTATACCCTCCAAGGAGCCTGAGTGATTTTGGCCAATGTCGATTCCAGGTACAATGAAGACTTTCCCCTTCACTGTCACCTTGTGTAAAGAACCTAAAGAGAAAGGACACTAAGGTTACCAATTACAAAAATGATGCATGGGGAAACAATCGACAGTTTGATCCATGTGCAAAGGTAGGGTATCTAAGCCTGAAATCAACTCGAGAAGATCCCCATGGGATTTTCTTCTCAAGTGACCCCAAATAATATGCACAATCTCTACACTAAGACCAACAAATCCGGGTGAGTAAATCTGTCAGTCCTAATGCGACCTTGTGATTGACCCTTGTGTTAGAAGGGATTCCTAGGACAAAATGTAGCAAGTCGATTTCACCGCTCCCTAACTCAAAATGTAGCTTTGCAAAGTTATCTTTCACACCTATTCCAAAACCCTACAACTAATATAATGTAGGTTTGCTACCAGAAAATATAAAAATGTCTAATCAATTTTTATAAGTGCTTTATTTTAAGGTTGTTGTTACTCAACAGGAAAATGGCATGGACTAAATGATGTTTTGACCAACTCTAAAAAATGCAAAGAAATGAGAATGAAAATATTTCACTTTGATGAAAGCTATATTATGAGATGAAGAAAACGTTTATCATTCCCAGATGCACACTATCCCAAAATTTTTATTAAGCTCATCTGTATCAATAACTTCAAGAAACGAGCCTAAGAGACTGTACAATTTTATTAAAAATGCTAAAAACTATGCAATTTTTCTACTTCAAATGTAAAGATGCCCTTGATCTAATGAAAAGCAAGAAATTAAAAAAAATTGTTTCAAATATAGCTAAAATCTGATTGAAAGTTGTCAAGCATAATGTAATCATACCCAACAAATCAACCCAAAACAATATGTTAGATCTGGGCAAGAAAAACCATCAAAAATCATTTTTTTTTAGAATCGTCGCGGGCTGTAGACTAACACAGTGTGACGATCATTGATCATCGCAGGTTGTGAAATAGTGCAGTGCGATGATGTCACACTATGTATTAAAGATAGAATGCATCAACCCTAAATCGTCACATTGTCCCTCAAAGAAGGGTGCGACGATCAAAGGAAAAATGAAAAAAAAAGGTAAGACGGTTTTTCCAGTGAATCTAAACAGTCAAAGAGTTCATCTGGATACCCAGTGACTCATAAAACAGAACCCAAGCAATGACAGAAGAAAGTAAGAAAAACTAGGAAAACAATTTGCTCCCCAATATGATCGCCAATTTTGTTATCGGACAAATTGGTAACTACAGACACAAATGAATCTCCCTAGTTTCACCCCGAAACTAGAATAAAACAAGACAGAATATAAAACTTCCCCTAAGTTTTAATCATCAAGCATACAAACTAACAAGCGATAAATGGCATACCTTTTAAATGTCGTTTGTCCTAGATAGTTTCATCCTTGCTCTGTTCCAAGGCTTATGGGATGTTGAACCTATAAAAAGACACAAGAAAACGAAGTGAAAGCAACAATGTATACTCAACAAAACCTATGTATGTGATCAAGGAGTCATACAATAAAATAAGAACAATTTTATGGGAAAGAAATATATTTTTTTATTAGAAATATAAAAAAGGAGAATACAACCAATTCCTTGATGTTGTAAGGTCCCTTCCAATAGTTCCTTTCTTCCCACACACTTCTGCTCCATGGATTATGAGATCAGCATTCTATCTTGACAAAGAAAAGATCAAAGCCAACATACAAGCTCCAAAAACTCCAAGCGAAAAAACTCAAGAACTTTCCAGCTCAATCAAGATAACTTTTCCCATGAGAACTCCTCTCCTTTTATAGGTTGAAAAGGATAGGGTGACGAGGTTTGGATGATCCCATGAGATCGGGGATGTGACTCATATCCAAACCAATCAGAGGCCAACTCACCCTCGAAGCTTCTCTTCTAGAAGGATCGAGAAGATTCTCATTTACCTTCATACAGAAAATAGTCGCACCCTTAACACTGAGCAAACTGCGATGATGTTGCAGGCCACTATGGTGAAACCTATGATGATCCTATATCGTCACACCCTTAACACTAAGCAAGGTGCGATGATCTCTTTTTCTAAATTTTTTTACAAAGGAAAAGTATAATTCCATCTCTCTGGGAAAATGTATCTTCATTATTCTTCAGGGATTTAGGCCATTGATCCTTCTCAAGACAAAGGATAGGTTTACATAATTAACAGTCATAGGGGTGAAAAAAATAATGTGTAACGCCTCTATATGTAAATAATTTTTAAACCTCTAAATATCGAAGGTCGAATTCGTGAAAATCCATTTAGTTGTTAGATCAAGGGAGTAAATTTGGGAGTAATGCTAATCGTCAGATCTAACAATAGTGGAAGGATAAAGTAAGCAGAGGTTTTAATCAATAGTAAGCGGACATCATTTCTTGATGACCACTTCGACAGGTATAAATCCAGGGGAAATTGAACTACTTAGGAATCGTAGTATCCCAGAGTCTCGGAGTGCTAAAGCCCCGAAATATCACCAGCCATCAGATCGAAGGAAGAATTTGAGAGAAATTTCAGTCATTAGATCAGAATTACAAGGATAGAGAAGTTTTAGGACTCTAAAACTTCTCCACTTCGGTGAATACTAGAGACTAGGCAAAGTCACGAAGTGTCAAAGACACGAAGTGCAAAAACATAACCACGATCTTACGCAGGCCATCGGATCTAGAGTGGATAAACATGGACCATCTGTTTGGTGGATGATGTGTTGTATGACACATGTCATGGGTGCCATATGGGGACACATGTCACATGAATTTAGGGCCTTTTGGACCCCAACATGTCCATTTCAGAGCGACACGTGGCGCACATACTATAGGTCCACGTAACCATAGCTGGCATCATGATGCCATGTCATATCTAGGATTACAACCTCCAACAATTTCCAACATCATTATTAGTGAAAGTGTCGAAGCCCGAAGTAGAGAATTCATGAATACCCTCGATCAAATATCCCTTTAGGACTTTTCTCAACCATTGGATCAAGCATTGGAAGGAGGGCGTAAGTACTTTGGCAGGTATAACTGTGGGGGATTTGAACAACTGGAGATTTGTAATATACCGGAGTCCCAGAGTTTCAAAGTCCCGACAACCATAGATCAATATATGGTAGGATCCTTCATGTTCGTTTGATCAATAAGTGGGAGGATAGAGTAAGCAGTAATGTTAACCATCAACCATTGGTCGCCTACACTTTAATACCATTTTGGAAGTTATAACTCTGAGGGAGATGAACAACTTGGGAGTTGTGATATCCTAGAGTCCCGGAGGGTTGAATTCCCGAAGTGAATAAGGACCATCCATCTCTTTAATTCATATCCATTGGATTTAGCTGGTGGAAGGATAGTGTAAGGGGAGGTGTTAACCAACGATAAGTGGTCATTGTCACTTTATGAACATTTTGGTGGTTTCACTCCAAGGAAGTTGAACGAATCGAGAGTTGTGTTACCCCGGAGCCGCACAATGTCAAAGTCCTAAAATAAATATGGATCGTTTGTCTCAATACCGGGTTAAGTCGTGGTAGTTGATTTCATTGAAGTCGCCAGAGAACCCTGGATCATCCATGCCACAGGAGATTAAATATCAACCATCCGATCTACTAATGGAGATGATATAAGTAATTCAGAGAAATTTTACTCTAGGAAAGTTGGAATATTGAAAAGGGAGAATGATCCAAGTGGATATTGGTGGCCACCCACCTATTCTATATTCCAACTGGCTCATCTAGACAATTTTCAGTTCAACACATTTCTTTGTAATGGGGACATTTATTTGTAATTGTGGGTTCTACACTTATGAGGTTTTACTGAAGCCCTACAAAACATCCTGGTGGATATTGGTGGCCGCTCAACTATTCCAACTAGCTTATTTTGGAAGTTTTCATGTCAGTGCATCTTTCTGTACTTCTAGGGTTGTTTTAGGGCTCTAAACATCATTTTCTTGGCTTTCCATAGTCAAACTATAGACATAGTCTGAGTTTGATGGAATAATTCGTATTTATCGAAAATACCTTTCTAATGGGCTATCACGGGCCTAAAATGGAGATCATATGCAAAATTTATGACCTCGAGAGGTTAGTGTACTAACTTACCCAAATAGGCTCCACATGAATTTTGGCATTTCATCTCCTAGGGTTAGATTTTTGGATATCTAGTGTTTTTTCATTCATGTTTATCATAAAAATTCCTTCATAGCCTCATTGTAATCATATTCTTGCAAACGACTATATCTGTCACATATCTTCTTAGAGATAAAGCTGCCATCATTCTAGCGAGTCTTGCACTCTGTATTTTTACAGTCTCTTTACAATTCTTTCATTAATAGAAATCAAGTATTGTTGTATTTCTCTGTTTCTAGCAATTTTCATGAGTACTTCATTTTAATATCTCTACTTTCATTTCATTCCAAAAATAATATGGATCAATGGTATCAAAGTAGGCTTCTCCTAATCAGTTTTCAGTGCATGTCCCCAACAAGGTCTGAGTATATTCAGTTGGGTCTCGAGCTTGTCTCTCTTAAGGACAATTACTCTTGCACGCCCAAGAAACCCTCAATGGAGGAAACAAATAAAAATGGTGGAGCATAAGATTTTATTAACCTATTGGTTGAGAAATCTCTCACGTGATAGAGGAACGAAATGATGGAGAATTTTGCACACATCCTTCAATGCCTGTCGATTATAACAACAAGATCATATTCATCAAGCGACCATTTTGGGGGAACCTCTCCCATCAAGGTACAAGTTAATTTTGATACTCCCATATTTGAAGGTCATAAATATGTGTATTCCCTAGAGAAATGGTTAAATCTATTAGAATTTTATTTCTCTATTCAAAAAAAAATTGATATGGAAAAGATCACCTTCGCACTCCTCAAGGCTCTCCCCTATGTCAAACATTGGTGGGAAACCTACTAGGAGAAAATTTCCATAGAGGAATCTGGAATATATGGGGTCGAGCCCACTTGGGGATTTTTTGTGGATGCGTTCAAGGAACAATACTACCCTGTTGATAACTATGAAGACCAATACATGATATGGACTACACTACGACAAGAGAAGAGACAAACATTGCCAGAGTTCACAAATGATTTCCATACCTTGCACACCAAGATGGGTATCAAATATTTCACGCGACATCTAGTTCTGAAATACTGTGGGGTTCTGCATAGGTACATCCAAACCGAAATGGATTTTCTAAAAATCTCATCATTGGGAGTTGTGTATTGATATGTTGTCAAAATCGAGAAGAAATTTAGGCACCGGAACAAATGGGAATTCGGGTCTGCAAATATGAAACAACCAAAGCATGGTAAAGATGACCCTAACCAACATCCTCTAGACAACCAATCCAAGACACAGGACAATAAGGGTAAAGGAAAGAAAAAGAATGACACTGGGAAGTGGCGTGACTTCCAAAAAATCCCCTGGAACAACATTGATGAATGTCGCTCAAAACAATCATTGGTGGATGAAGTCAAATACACAGATTCGAACCTTGATTTAGAATCTAATCCAAAAAATATTGAAAATAGACAGATCATCGACGTAGACCCCACTGCTACTGTCACGAGCACAACAATCCAACCAGAAGAACCAGTATATCCTGAAGAGGGGGAGTGCCTCTTCCATTCACAGATGTTAGTGGGCGGGACCCCATTGCATTTCAGTGTTGATAACGACATCCAGAAAAACCTCATCTCAGTTAAGGTTGTTAAACAGTTGGGGTTGTCGACAACACTATTAGCACATGTAAATTTTCGCATAAAAATTTAAAAATTTGGCTCTCAAGGATCGTGCATGGTTTAAAGTTGTTTATTAAAATATTTTGGGCCCAAGGATCATCTCCAAGTCCATATATTCAAAGAAATCATCAGATTCAGAGCCAATTACTATGACAATCCATGGGAAACTGTTACACATTATTTTCGTCATCCCTATGATCGTTAATGATGTAAACCTATCTATTGCCTTTAGAGGGGTCACAGTGGCCTAAGTTCTTGAAGAGAGAAGGAAGAAGAACTTTTCCTGAGAAAAGAAGTTGCTTTTTTTTTCTATGTAAAAACCTTATACAAAGGAATGTACGCAGGTTGCTA